>SNQJ01S0020638.1:15700-77213 GCA_010110895.2 Picea sitchensis
GACTGTGTGTTTCCTATGAGATCATAGGTTTCATGCTAGCAATTCTTCCCCCTTTCCACCATCATAGAGCTTTCTTATATAGGTTGGGAGGAGCCTAACCTCTTGAGTTATGTTTAGAACAAGTTGGGAACCTCCTCCTTAGACCAGGGATCTCTTGATGAAACCAAGAATTCGAGTACAAATGCCTCCTAATCTCGAAAGATCCTTTCCTCATTCTCCTCAACGGGCTAACAATTGACCCAGATTAGGGAGCGCTCCTTCAAAAGGGGCATCAGAGCGCTAGAACGCTCCCTGAGAAGCTTAAGGGGAGCGCCAGCGCTCCAAACATGGGCAACGCTCCTTCAGATGGGTGAGGAAGCGTTATAACACTCCTGAGGCCTTATAGGGGAGCACCAGTGCTCCTAAGGCTGTTATAGGGGAGCGTTCACCCTCAAAACTCTTGATTGAAAGCCCTTTTTAGGTTTTAAGAGTTACCTGACTCCAGTGAATTAGTTCTCTTTCTTCAAACCAAGTACATCAGATGTTTTAAGTGTCTCCTTAGTGTCGTCATCATGGCAGTATGCTTAAACAACATTTGCGACACTTATAACCAACTTGCGACACTTGTGAAAGTTGTAAGGAAGTTGCGACACTTACGACAATTAAGAGGAATATGAAACACTTATCCAGTTGAGCAATTTTGACGTGTAACACTTTTGTTTGAGCTTTTTCTCGATTTTGACTGCATATCGATAGGTCACGCTCAAGGATGAGATGTCTAGAAAATCTATTTTGGTCTGGATGTATCTATGCAGAGCACCGTGATACTTGAGCACCAAATTTCACTTTGAATCTTTGATACCCAACTTGGTGCTCAAGGTATGGAAGATATTTGTGAACTCTGGCACTGCTTGGTCTCTTTCTTGGCACACTGTGGTCCATTTGGTATAAAAGTCGTCATAAATTTTGAAAAGGTAGTATCATTCCTTAATAGCATCCCTGAAGGATTCCCAAGTGGTTGTGAATGTAAATAATGAGGTTTCTTTTGTTTCCTTTTTCTCACAAAAAGTTTCCCACCAATATTTTACATGGGAAACGGCTTTGAGGAGCACAAAAACAATCTTTTCTCTATTCAAAAAGTTATGGACATAAAAATACCCTTCTAGTAGATTCAACCACTTGTCTAGAACATCTATGTCTATATGACCTTCAAATATAAGAATATAGAAGTTGATTTGTACCTTGAAGGGGGCGGTGCCTCAGCTCGAGGAGGATGCATCGCCTATTGGTAGTCGTCGAAGGATTTGCACGAAACTATACATCATCTCATTCCTATGTTGCATGAGGGCTTTGTAAAGAAATTTTTTGAAAGGATATCCTGTCCCATCATCTTTCTTTTCTCCTGCCATGAGAGCTCTCTTGGGCATGCGAGAGATTTTGTCCTCAAGAGAAACAAGCTCAAGACCCAATTCTTTGTACCCTGACCTTGTTGGGGACATGCATTAAGAAGGCAAGATGAAGACCACTCTGATACCACTGATCCAGATTTTATGAGAAGAAGAAAACGAGTACAGATTATTATAATATTCTTAACACAAAATAATAACGATACAAGAAAATTGGTTATCTATTCAATAAGGAAATAAGTTGAAACTGTAAAATGCAGTGAAAAACAAGCTTTCTGGAATGGTGGTGACTTAAATCTGAGAAGATATGTGACACTTTCTCTCATTTGCAGGAAGATGGTTACAATGAGGCTCTGAAGGAATTTTACAATAAACAGGAATGTTAAAAACTCTAGAGATCCAAAAACCTAACCCTAGTAGATGAAGCGCCAAAAGTCATGTGGGCCCCGTTTGGGTAAGTTAGTACATCAAATTCCTAGGGTCGTAAATTTGGTATACAATCTTCGTTTTAGGTTCACGATAGAGCATTGGAAAGGTATAACTGAGAAGAACAGTTTTCGACTATGACAATCCCCTACGCCACAAATCCCCAAAAAACATCGTTTAGGGCCTCAAAACGGCCTCAAAAGTTTGGAACCCGAAAAACTGTCGAAAAACTGTCAAGGTGGAAAACTTTTTTTGAGCCAGTGGAATAGGTGGGTGGCCACTGATATCCACCTGGATCATAATAGGGTTTCATTTTTTTTCTTTTCTATAAAAAAATTGAAAATTAGTATTTCATGCGATAATTAAATTCAATCTACATAAAAGAATAAATCAATGATTACATACCTCTTATGCACATTGTAATTGTTGGGATGGCTCCTCCTATGATGTAATTATGTTCATTTCTTTTACCATCTCCTTGTACACATTTTTGGACATCCCCACCAACATGTATTGGATTTTTATTCATTTGTCCCTTCGAATTTCCATGACTTGTCATAACCAACACACATCATTAATGTAAACCTACAAATAATTCAAAGATATTAATTTTTTAATACAATATAAAGAACTTGCATTGTTCTCTTGTTGGGATGATCTACCATCGTGTTTTCTACAATAGATTGTTCTCCTTGAACTTCTATCAGCCATATTCTATTAAAATAAAACAAGAATCATCAGATATAAAAACTATGATTTTTTTTTACAAAATAACTTTTTCTTTTTTTTGTAAATAAAAATTGTATTACTTCAAAAATTAAGTGAACATATACATAAGGAAGAATATGTGGTTTGTTATGCCAAAATATGGAAACGAGAACCAGAACGAGGATCTGAAAAAGAGGTCCATAACCATACTAATTTCCATACCTAAGATAAACAAAAAATATTTGATAAAGAAGGAGGATAGAGGTCGAGATTGTGTTTTTCTAACATGTAGCAAAATAAAGATAAACTAAAGAGTGTCAAACACCAGAAGCATCTTGATTACCATCAGTTGGTGAAGAGTGAGGTATAGATGGAGAGAAAGTAAATGGTTGACAACATGTTGGACATATTCTTTTTTCATTCTCTCTTGAAAAAGAGTCGAAGAACATATCCAACCGACGATTGAGGATTTCCCAACGGTGAATTTGGTCAGTGACATCCCTGCACAGTTCATATATGAGATGGAATCGATCTATAAAGAATTTTTTTTTTGAAATCATCTCAGATACAACTTCCTCACATTGTGTAACCATTGTATTCAAACCCATGTTTTTTTGGGTCTCTTCTTCAGCTGACATAGGAGCAACCTCTTAAGGAACAGGGAAACTGTAGTACTCCTCCAATTGTTGAGCTGGAGAGGGGTTTTGGATATTCATCAGGAAATCCATCATAGTATCATCCATAGGATAGAGTGGATTCAAGGGAAATTCCTCCTCCATGAATATCGAGCCACAGTCATAGGCGTCCCAATTCTGATCTATGGAGGGAGACGCGATGGCAGGAAAAGTGGGCAGCTAAGACAGAGGAACTAGAAGAATAGGGCTATTGCATCTGGAAATGAAGTTGTAGTAGGAAAGGTCATGATTTGTATTTCCTTTCTCTCAAGGCATAGTGACAGTGAGGATATTGAGGAGAGCATGTAGAGAATAAGAATAAACTAGAGTGTTGAAGGTCTAGAGAGACTCTGTGAGAAATAAAATAACCTTGAACACAATCAACGTGTGAAGAATGGAGCTATCAACAAGAAGAAACATCACAATTAAACCAGATCCTGCCATGGTAAATACTATGGATCGTGAATTAACGGTAATCTTCACCCAGGTACTGGAGCTAATGGAAACCAACTCCACTCCAAACCTACACATTAACTTCCCCCTGTGGTTTAGAATACCACCCATCTCACCGTCATTAAAGAGTGACATCGGGAGGGATAAAAAAGGGAGGGTGGCAACACCCTGTCATGGCAGGAGTGATTGCATGTTTTCCAGGTGGCACCCCATCTAGGGAGGGGCATTCTCTATGGGATAAATCAAGGAAATGCAAGAGAAGAGAAGGAGATGGAGGAAGAGTGGAATCAATGAAAACATCATCACCTTCTAAAGACACTCCTTCATTGGATAATTTGTCAACGATTTTTTTTGCCTCTCTTAAGACATGGGAGGGGATTAGTATGAGAGAGGGACATAAGAGGGAATGAAATACTTCTAGTGAACTAAGAAGACACCAACTTGGGGAAAATTTCACAAGGTTGGAGCCATTAATGATTTTACTAGCCTAGGAAATGATTACCTGCAAGTCACCTTCAATAATCAACCGATTTAAACACAAAATGGAGGCAAGACAAATGTCACGAATGAGGACCCAAAACACAATGAAGTTTTTATAATCAAACCCTATATTTCCAGCCAGGATGTGGATAATTTTCACATTTCTTTCTCTGATAACTACCCCAAAATGTATTGCTCCTATGTTGCCTTTAAACGCTCCATCAAATTTCAACTTGAAGAAACCAGGGGGGAGGGCAGTGCCAGGATTTAGGAATTGAGGTTTGAATGGGACTGGGGCCGTTGGGATTGATGAGGTATTGATTGGAATTTATATTTAGGTACCATTGAGAAACGATGATGTTTTCATTGGGGTTGAAAGAGAGAGCTTCTTGGGTCCATTGTTGGGATTTGATAGTCTCCTAGATATAGGAAAATATCTTAGAATAGATAATGGGAGGTGAAGAAGGTTTAGAATGGAATAATATCTTATTTCTCTCCTTCCAAATTTTCCATACCACAAAACCTGGTAGCAACTACTAAATCCTTTTTAGAATGGGATTTTTGAAGGAAGTTGATACCCAATGCTCCAGGGTGTTGATTATATTGGCCCTGTTTCTGTTTGTTTTATTCATGATTTGAGAAACCTTATCCCAAATTTATGAGATGAAAGAGAATTGATTGAGTAGGTTTTCTCATGATTCCTCATGTTTCAAGAAAAGGTGATAGACAAATCGCCTAATAAAACATCTCTTTCGGAGGTTATCCCTAGTGAGTATACGGTTCTACACAAGTAGCCTATGAAGAAAGTGGAGATTTTGGGCTAAAAACGTGAGTGCCAGATAATGTGCCAAATGTTTTCCTTTAGCTGGTTTGAAACTTGGTCGAGATATTGTAATATGTTTTAATTGAAAATGTGACCATAGGAGAATGGCCCCAAAGTAGAACATTTATTCCTCCCGATTGCGAATATTTCTTTGGGTTGCTAATTCCTACCCGGGTTGCAAATTACAATCAACTAGAATATGGAGGTCAGAGTGGAGAACTTTCCATTTCCTCCAATGAGGGGGAAACAATCATTCCTTCCATAGATTGTCTACCATGAGAGTGTCCCCTTGTTGCATTTGTGCTTGGATATGTTGCATGATTTCTATGGATTGTAGGGGTAGCAATTGTTTCCAGTTGAGTCTGACCATAATAGAGCATATTTTCCATTGCAAATCTCCCAAAAGGAATTCTCTTGGATGAGGGGGAGATTAGTCCATGTTTCATTCCATATGTTCGAACCAGGAATTTGGTCTGCCATCCTAATGAGTTGTGAAACATTGTTGTTAGGAGAATATATTTGTTTCCAAAGGTGTGCCCGGAGTTCATTTGGTTTCTTTAGCCAATGCCACCAGATATTGGCCCCCATCATTTCATTTAGTAGGCTTGTATCTTGAAGTCCAATTCCTCCATTAATATTCATTTTGCAAACTTTGTCTCAGCTTACCAGGGCCCATTTTTTTCCCTATTTTTTGGACTTGCCAACGAAAATTTGTTTGCAGATTATGAATGGATTTGATAACAGATTGTAGGGAAACCAATGGAGAAAAAGGTAAATAGGTAAATCTTGGAGATCAACTTGATGAGTAAAAGGAGAGCGACTAGATTAAGGGTACAAAAATTCTAAGAGTTCAAACGGTGGGTTATCGATTGAATGAGAGAGTCTCAGGATATGTTTTTGGTTGCATATTCAGAAAGGGGAATACCAAGGTAATTGGATGGAAGGGAGCTCATGGGGATGCCTAATAGGTGAGAGATGTGATGTTGAATGGTGATGGGAGTATTGCAGAAAAATATTTGGGATTTTTCTAGATTAATGGAAGTATCATAAGCCTCACTAAAATCTATAAGTATGGAATTAAATTTCAAGGATTCTTGCGTAGTGGGGGTGACCATTAACATTGTGTCATCCACAAATTGTTTTTGGGAGGTTATTGGTTGTAAACCATGCAGATCCATTCATTGAAGAGAACTATCTTTAATAGAAGTGTTTATGTACCAACCGAGATCGTCGACCATGATAAAAAAGAGGAAGGGGGATAGTGGATCCCCCTGGTGACTTCCTCTAGAAGGTGTAAAAGGATTGGACGACACACCATTGAAAATTATGGAGAAAAAGGATGAGGAGGTTGTATTTAGAATCCAATGGACCCATTCACAACAAAACCCAAAATCTAAGAGGAGAGAGTGCATATATTTCTAGCTAATATGATCAAATGATTTTGAAAGATCAATCTTAATAAGCATACCTGGTCTTTTAGTTGAATTTAAAGAATGGAGAACCTCATGTAAAAAAATAAAGTTGTCCATGATTTGAAACCCCTTTACATATCTTGATTGTTCCTTGGAGACGGTGAAGGGAAGGATAGGATTGAGGCAGGGGGATATCACTTTAGTGATAATTTTCTAGAACACATTACATAACACAATTGGCCTAAACTGATGAGGCTGGAAGAGTCTCCCCTCCTTTGGAATGAGAGTAAGAAAAGTAACATTAAGAGAAGAGAGAACCTCTCTAGAAGTGTGAGATTCTTCAACTAGTTTCCAGACATCTTCCCTGACCATCGACCAACAATGATGGAAAAAATAGGTTGCGAAGCCATCTAGGCCATGATCTTTTCCCACTGGAATTTCCTTTATGTCTTTATCCACCTCCTCAATGGTCATAGGTCTCATTAGTGCATCATTATTATCCTGAGTGATAAGAGTGGGGATATGGATGGTTATCTTACTTATGGCCTGAGATCGGTCGTGGATAGGTTCATATAGGAGGGTTTGGTAATAATTGACCAGTTCTATTTCTATTCCCTTATGATCCATGATTGGTTTACCTTGGCCATATTATATTTTGGTGATACGATTGACATACCTTATTTCAACCATGGATCTTTGGAAGAATTTGGTGTTCTTTTCCCCTTCCTTGATCCATTGTATTCTTTCTTTTTGTCGCCATAATATTTCTTCTTGTTTATAGATTTCCTTTAGTTGATTCTTGAGTTGCTCCTCCTTAACTGTTAGGGAATATGAATTTCCTTGAGTGATGATATATTTTTGGATTTTCTCCAAGTGATGTTCCAGGGAAAATTGATCCTAAAATATATTGCCAAAAACATTCTTGTTCCCCTCCCGGAGTTTCTGTTTGAAGGCTTTTGGTATTTGTTGAAATTGGTACATCAATGTACCATGAGAGATGGTAGCCTCTGCCCACTAGGATTGCGAGATCTCTGAGAATTCCAAATGGATTAGCCAAAAAATTTCAAAATGAAAGGGATAGAATTTAGGAGTATCAATTGTGTTAATCCAGATCTGCACAGGTTAGTGGTGTCAACCATATTTCGAAATAATGTTGGCTTCAAAAAGAGGTCCTTCCAACATCATTGATTTGAAGATTAAGAATTGATCTAGTCGACAAGATACATGTTGAGAGCTAGACCTCTTGTTAGTCCAGGTGAAGGTTTCATTCCTAGTTTTTATATCAATAAAGTGGATATATGTGATCATGCACTGAAGATTGGCACTATCCCTGTCAAATCGGTTAGTGTCACCCTGCTTTTCTTCTAAGGTGAGGATTATGTTAAAGTAGCCACCTATGATCCATATTTCAGGACCCACTAATCTTCCTAAATCCATTAGTATTTTCAATAAACAATCGTTCTATTGATTTGCTTAGGGTCCATAATAATTTGTTAAAATTCCTTCCTTTCTCGAACCTAGGACTGTGTAGAGAGTCGAGAGCATACAAGATGTGGATAAAAGTTTCTCCAGGATTACTATCGCACGCTTTCATAAGATAAAAACACCTCATGCTACCCCATTGGAGTCTTTATAGACATAATTTCACTATCTCCAACATCTTCTGAATATCTCTTCAATAGTGTCTCCTACACATTTTGTTTTCTGATGTTACACATTATTTTGGTCACTCTGATGATGATTCTACAAGCATGTGTTCAAGCTCTCAAAACGATCTTTTACATGAGAAAAATGACTGAGTTTTTCCCCTACAAGGCATGTTTTTAGAATTATGCCATAGGCTGACAGTAGTACACAGTGTGAAAATCCTTGATTTCTGCAGGCTTCTTTATACCTGGTTCGCGGGGTTTCCGCATGCTGTTATATAGGCAGGGTGTGATGGCATTTGAAGCTAAATAAAGGAAGAATTTCACAAAGGTTATAGAAGGAGAATCTTCTAGAATGTGAGGTGGCATCCGTATGGTTGTGATCCTACTGGCTTCTCTGATTTGGTGGGATCATCCTCATCTTTTTAACCACTTCACCTTCTCCTATATAATGATGGGTTTCTCATGGAAAAAGTGAAGCAAGATTGAGCAAATAATTTCTGAAAGAATAGGCTGAAGACTGAGTGAAGGATCTTGTTGCAATTGATGCTTGATGTCTCCATTTGTCCATCAAGATTTTGTGTACCATCGTCATACAAATTCAAATCAAGTGTATGTGTGTCTTGGAACAAACGACCACTAAAAGGGAACTTGCAACATCAAGGAAATTTGGTTGTATCTTCCACTTTTACTTAATATAATACGGTGGCATGTTTCTTCCCCATAAAATCATTAGCATTTTATTACATGACTCCTTGATCACATGTTTAGGTTTTCATTGAATCTATTATTGTTTCTTTCACTTTGGTTGGTTTGTGTCATTGTAGATCTGATTTCACAAGAGCACCAGAGCGAAGCAAGGACAACAAAGATATAAGGAAGCAATATCTAAAGGTATGCCATCCATTCCTTCTTTGGTAGTAAATTAAATGATTCTAACTTAGGGAAAGCATCATTTCCTATCTTGTTTTGTTCTAGATCTAGGTGGATCTAGGGAGATTAGTTTATGTCTGCATTCACCGATTTATCCAATAAAAAAATTGGCGACTCCACTGGGGATATGACTTGTTTGTGGTTTTTTGTTGGCCATTTTATTTTATCCTACCTTTCTTCACTTTATTTCAGTCTCTGAGTCTGTGGGGAATCCATCCAGACCCTCTGAATTTGAAAGTTCACTTATACCCCTTGTCCTCTTTCCAAATTTCTTTGGTTTACAGAAAATTCCGCACTGTACCCATTCATAGCCTGTGGAAACTTTTGATTTCCGCACCCTAACTATTTGTTTTAATGCGTACTTTTCACGACCTACCCACAACTAGCCTATGGAAACTTTTGATTTCTGCACTATAATCTATTGCTAGGTTGCGACGGCGTCTGCAATTTTTTTTGGTTTGGAACCTGTCATATTTTGATGCTCAGTTTTTATTTATCCAGTTGGGAGGAACTTTTAATGCCAGTATTTGACTAATTTCTGAGTTTGACACTTGTTGTCGGTTGGTTTTCGGAGATCGAACACCTTTCTTAGTCATTTTTCCAGTTTTACCTTTTGATTTTTATCAACAAGGATATAATCTCTGATTTCGCATTTGAGTGCTTGATTGATTAAAATTATTTTGATTAGATTTAAAGTTTTGTATTGTATAATCATTTTCTGAATTGCTTGATGAATGGAAAGTCATTTTTCATTTTCATTTGTTGAAACAATTTCTTGTCATTTTTACTTTTATCTTCATTGAAAGTTTGATTTGGGTGTTTGTTGAGTGTATACATTTTCTCTGATTACTTGTCCTTTCTTAGTTATACCCCTTATTTGGTTTTAGAAAGGAGGAATTTAAAGTTACTTATTCTTTTAAGTAATCATACATAAGAAAGTTTTTTTCATTCAAAAGAAGAGAAAATTGAGAAATATCATTGTTTATGGTTGTTTGCAATTGTGTTCATTCAAGAAAAATAAAGTACATTTCGTAGCTTACATCATTCTGGAAAAATACCTTCTCCCTGTTATAGATAGATTTCATTGAATGAAAGATTGCATCATTCATTTCTATTTGCATATTGTTGGGTCAAGGTCTTACACAACATTGGTTTCATTCCCATCTCCCTCTTGAGTAAACAACAACCTCTAAAAGACATTGTGAAATCTAAAATTCAATTAGTAACTTTTATTTTCTAGGGATCTTTTACACCAACATTAGCTAGGCTAGAGATTTGGAATAGGTTGTGAGAGACACTCTCCAAAGCACAAAACACACAATATCATCTTTTGATAGGGAATGCTCAAATCCATTTGCAACATTTTGTCCTGGGAAGCCCTTCTCACAGAAGGGTCAAACATGAGGTCGCAGTGAGATTGGCAAAGTTACTCACCCTGCTTTGTTGGTCTCGGTGTAGAGATTGTGTGTATTATGGGGGTCATTTGAATGGTATACCCACAATGATGATTGGAAGCCTCTCAAGTTGATTTCGAGCTAGATACCCTTCTTTTGCGTGTCGATTGGATTGTCTTAGTTTCCTATCTTCTTAGGGTCTTACATGAGTTGACTATGGAGAGGCAAGTCTTCATGGTACCTGGAATCGACGTTGGCCAAACTCACTCGGGCTCCTTGTAGGGTATACCCACGATTATGTGTGGGAGCTTGCACAAGGGTGTAAGTCCGTTAAGCAGGTCGTCAACGTAACTTTTCCACCCACTCCAGCCTAGCACCTTTTTGTCTTGACTTCACGACGTTGGATTTCATCACCAACTAGTGACTTCGAAATAAGAAGGTTTTGTTTGCTTGGTTATCTTCCTATATTTTATTAGCGAGTGTTGTTTGTTTCTATAGTTGGCCATAGATTTTTTCAGTAAAATATTTGTTTCAACCAACATTGATCCTCCACGTCATTCACATAGGATACAAGGACTACCACCGGAAGATCCGGAAGGTTCTCAACCCTTGCCTAAATCCACTGGAGGCCTCCTCAATAGAGTGAGGTCCAGGACAACATACCTTCACAAGCGGAAAGAACTGACTCTTTAGCCAATTTCTGAATTTTTTTCGATTCTCTAGACGCTTTCCAAATACCTCCTGGATACGAGAGACATATTCTCCGACTGAATTCATTCGGAGAACTTGTTGTTGACACTTTTGGAATACCAATTGGACCTCTTACCAGTCTAGAAAATGAGGATCCCTTTTGGACCATTGACATATCTAGAACCCCGTCTATAATTCGAGACCTTTACGACTCAAGGGCAGGTGTTGATATACCTATCATCTCTGAACTGCCCGAAATGTTTGCTACCTACACGATACCTCTAGATCACTTTGCTAGTAAAACTTGTTATCCCTTCATTGGTTCATAAACACATTCAGTTGGTCCTAGCTCGACCATTCCTCTCCAAATGGCCCATTCCACAATGGTCCCACATGCTACGACTATTCCCACTAGGAATACAGTGGCTAGCCAAGCTCCCATTGGCACACCACTTTCGTCTAGACCCATCCCGTCACTTCCTCTTGGGTATAATGCTTTGAATACTTCTATCCCTATTCCTACCTAGGTTCCATCTAGAGCTTCTTTAGTTTTTACTCCTCCTTAGTACAATGTTTCTTCTGGTTTCATTCTAACACCTTTCCAGGTCCCCTCTTGAGGGTCTTATCCACCTTTTATGGGAATATTTGGCCCAAATGGCTCCAATCCAATTGGAGGCTCTACTCCGTCATTCACTTCTGGTTATCAGATTCCTGTTGGAGGGAAATTTAACCTTGGGGGCCAAACTCAATTTGGAGTTCAAACCCAAATTGGAACACAACCCCCACTTGGAGGACAACCCCCTCTTAGAGGTTATACCCCACCCTATGGACAGAACATACCAGGATCACTAGCCCAGTATTGGAACCTTCTCATCCAAGGAAATATGCAATCATCTGGAGGGAAAAAACCTCAATTTATCTCTTTCATACCCCCTAGTTCGGTCCAGTCATACCTTGGTTCTTCCAATCCCATTTGGGGTTTGAACATTTATTTTGGTGTCCCCTTCCAAGGGAAGATCCCTAATAAGTACAACCCTATGGGATACATGCCTCCACACTCATGTCTAAATATGTTAGGACCTTCGCCTCACATACAAACTGCTTACGGTCCTACTAGTATACTGACGAGACTTCCTGTCCAAAGTCACCAGTACCCTCACATGAATAGAGAGTTGCCCTTTTTTAGCCACTTTGGATCTACCCAACTTGTCTAGGATCTTGAATGACCCTATCCTGCACTCTCCCCATTGGCATGTTATACTGGCCAGGTTACCATCCAACATTCCCAAATTTGACGGTAAATGGGGAGAAGATCCAAACAACCATGTCATGACTTTACACCTTTGGTGTTCATCCAACTCTTTGATGGACGAATCCATTCGGTTACGACTCTTCCAACAAACTCTTGCAGGTTCGTCTGCAAAGTGGTATATAGAATTACAATGAGGCTTCTTCACTGACTTTAATACCCTAGCCATGGCTTTCCTCACAGATTACCAACTGCCAATCTGCTATGAAACAAGAGCTGAGATTTTGAGTTCCTTCAAACAAAATTCGACCACTCATATTTCCGATCACATCCATGAGTGGAGAAGAAGACGATGTTTGATCAAACTCGACCTTCCTGATCAATTATTGGAAGAATGGTTCACGAAATCATTCGTGAACAAAATCTCTTGTGACATTTCCATGGGTGAAGTTGTCACAGAAGAGGAGGTGATCAGTCATGCTCAGTACATAAATCTTGTTTATTCGCAAACGAGAACTCTTTATGACTTGCTCTTTGATTCTCCTTGTCCTTCTACCACCACTACCTCAACTACCCATGCTACTTCTCATGCGGCTGATGGTGTGATTGGCACCTTCCATGCTCAACCTGAATCTAAGCAAGCCTCTCTCCCCAATCCCAAATCCACTGCTTCTAATGTTCAAAATTCTCTGACTCTTACTCCTTCCACCGGAAAAAATTCTGAGGTTAACTTTGTTCAATATACCCCTGACGACAAAAATAAATCTAAAAAAGGAAAGGGTAAGAATAAGGAGGATAAAAATAATCCGCAATCTGAGAAAGCCAAAATGCAACCTACCGATGATAAGGATAAGTGCAAACCCCGATAGCCTTGCCTTATCTATGGTGATGATCACTACATGAAAGATTTTCCAAGACATGCCGATGTCACTAAGTTCCTTCAAGGGACCGCGAAGCCTCCCACACCTACCGTTTTTTCCCAACCTTTCCCTTCTCAACAATAGGCCCAATTGATCATTCACGACCAACCCTCTTCTTCCACCACTTCCTATGTCCGTATGTGTACTGGTGATTCAAAAAAGAATGATGTTACACTTACTACTCGGGCCAAAGATTACTCTTCCTCAAAGGAGAAAGTTGACGATATACCACCTTCGTTGGTTCAACCACCTATAGGGATGATTTTAGGGGCTAAATTTTGCTCATGGGCTAATTTTCCATGGTTTTTCCAAAAATGAGATTCGTATTTTAAAAATGATTCGCCCAAATTCTATAGGATACAATTATTTTACCTTAAGAATCGCCAAAATTTTATAAAAACTATATAAAATCCTTAGAAATTTGAATATTTTTACAAAACTATCGGCAAACATTTATAGTTGGCATATGAAGGATTAGTAAGATTCACCAAGGTTTCTACATTTTAAAATAAATTTCCATCCTTAAAATCATCCCTACGAGTCCCTCAACATCACCTCCCAATGGTCCTCTTCATCTCGAATGACCGAGCCCTGATACAGTTCTCTGCCCCCCTCCAAAGGGCATTGTTCGAAAGTTTTCCTTTAATCCTCATGCATGTGCTACTCATAACTATAGTGTTGTAGAAGATATTGTGCAAGAACCCTCTGCGATTTCAGCTCTCGAAGTCCTCCAAAGTTGTCCCGCTCAATGGAAGGCATTGTTAAAGGCTATTGGTGGAATTGATCCTACGGATAAAAATTTGATAATTTTTTACCTGGAAGATCACATTCCAAGTTTACCCCCTCAACTAGTGTTTCAGATACAATTTGTTGTCGAGAATAAGAACATTTGTAGAACTGTTATTGATGAGGGTGCCTCGACGTGCATAATGTATGTTGCTTGTTGGAAATCCATTGGCTCTCCTCCATTAACTGAATCACACAACACACTTAAGGCCTTCAATGGCTCTAGCTTTAAACCCTTTGTCCCCTCGATCAACATGATTTCCACCTCTGTTCACGAAACCCCCGCGTCTCACGACCCATGGATAGTACATGACCCCGGTGATTATCTTCACTATGGTGAGAAAATGCCTTTAAGTTCGGTTGAGTCAGATTATCAAGCCATTCAATCGACAACCTCCTCTACCCCCTCTCTTGGTGATTCATCTCCCAATCCATTTCACATCATTTTTCCTACCTACGAGATGATTATGTTTTTTATGTCCATGGAAGATACCCCTTGGGATCATGGACATCATCATTCCATTCTCTTCCTGGAACAACACACCATAGAGAGTTACGAACGGATTTTAACTCCGTCGACTGTTGTTGTCATTTCCTCTATTCCCGAGTCAACACACGATGTGTTTTACGAAGGTAACCTAAGTAATATTTCACCCACTATTCCTCTTGACATATCCATTAAACCTGGAGTTGTCAAAAATGTTCACATAGGAGCCTCTTGTTCCCATGATGAAGTCGTCACTTATAGAGCTATTTTTAAATAATTATGTGACGTTTTTGCTTGGAGCTACGAAGAGATGTCGGGTATTGACCCCTCTATCGTTGTACATGAAATTAATACCTATACAAACACTAAATCCATTCGTCATAGAATTTTCCCATGCCACCCCCACAAAGCCACCGCTATCAAACTTAAAGTTGAAAAAATTCTCAAGGCTGTCTTTATCTATCCTGTGGCTTTAATCGATTGGGTATCCAATCTCGTTCCAGTCAATAAAAAACAAGGCACGATCCGTGTATGCGTCGATGATAGGGATATTAATAAATCTTGTCCCAAGGACAACTTTCCAACCCCCTTCGTTGACTAGATCGTCGATGATTGCGCCGGGAGTGAGATTTCCTCATTAATACACGGTTTCTCCAGTTATAATCAAATTAACATTTTACCCGTGGATCAACACAAAACGACTTTCATTTGTCCTTGGGGTACATTCTCCTACCGGAAACTTCCTTTCGGTTTGAAGAACGCTGGTGAGAATTTTCAATGTGCCATGTCTTATTCTTTTCACGATATCAAGCACATCATATGACCATATATCGATAATCTATTGGCCCATTCCATGTGCCGCCAAGATCACTTGGCCTGTCTCCGAGCCATTTTCCTTCACTGTCGTTATTATCGTATACATTTAAACCCACACAAATGTGTTTTTTGTGTGGAGTCCGGCCGAATTTTGTGTTTTATTGTGTCATTTAATGGAATTAGGGTGGATCATTTGAAGGTTGAGGCCATCCTTAATCTGCCTCCTCCTTCTACTTTATGCCAGCTCCAAAGTTTGCAAGGGAAGGCAAACTTTTTGCGTTGATTTATTCCCAACTATGTTGAGTTAACGCTAGGATTTACTTTACTGTTGAAGAAGGGTTGCGAATTCATATGGGACGAGACTACCAACAAAGCCTTCGAAGCTTTGAAACTTTCCCTAACACGAACACCACTGCTTTTCCCACCATATTATAGTCGAGACTATTTCCTCTACCTTGCCGCTTCGGACTCTACCATTTCCATGGTTTTAGTCAAAGAGGATGGTTTGCGAGATGAACATGTAATTTATTATTTCAGACAAATTCTCACAACCATCGAGGCCAAATACCTACAGGTGGAAAAACTGGCCTTGGCAGTTGTTCAAGTTGTCCAATGTTTTCATCACTATATCCTATTACGCAAGACCACTGTCATTTTCGATTGCAACCCTATGCAACATATCCTTACATGCCAATTGCTAGGGGGAAAATACTCCAAATGGATAGTGATTCTCTAGGAGTTCGACTTAGAGTTTGAACGTGCTAAGTCTAAGAAATCTTTGGTATTTTCCGAATTGATATGTGACCTTCCCTCCACTGAGACAAAAAATATGGCAATGGATTCCTTACCTGATGAATCTCTTTTTTTGATCAGTTCTGATGACACTTGGTATGGATATATTATCATTTATCTCCAGACTCAAACTATCCATCCCAAACTCTCTAGTACAGACCGTCATCACATATGGTATCAAGCCCATCAATACATCATTCTCACTGACACTCTTTATCGTCATGGTGTTGACTCTATTTTCTGATGCTATCTCACCTTTGATGAGGCTAAGAAATCTTTGAATGATTTCCACTCTGGAGCATGTGGTGGTCATATGTCTGGGTATGCCACTGCCCAAAAGATCTTATGAGCAGGGTACTTCTGGCCTTCTTTGTTTAAAAACTGTATAACTGTCTTCCAGAAGTGTCATGCTTGTCAAACGTACAATAACAATATAAGATCTCATCCCACTCCTTTACACCATGTAGTTTCTGTTGGACCTTTCCCAAAATGGGGCATTGATTTCATGACATGTAACCCTCACTCGGTTGGGGGGTATGGATACATCATTGTAGCCGTGGATTATTTCACGAAATGGGCCAAGGCGATGCCTATATTTTATAATACCAGAAAAACTACAACCCTATTCATAATCAATCATATCATCACGCGATTTGGAATCCCGCAAGAATTAATCACCGATCATGATAGACATTTTCAAAATTTCATGATGTTCGATCTTACCGAAGTTGGGTCTTCAGCATGAAAATTGAACCCCCTACTGTCCACAGGCCAATGGCCAAGTTGAAGCGATAAACAAATTTTTTATCACCATGCTTCGTTGGATAATAGGAATTCACAAGACAAGTTGGCACAAGATGTTGTTTTCAACATTATGGGCCTATCAAACATCCATGAAGTCTTCCACAGGATTTACGCCTTTTCAGTTGGTGTATGGTATCAAAGTTGTCCTGCAGATTGAATGTGATATCCCATCTTTGAAGCTAGTCGTTGAACTTCTCCCAAACACCTCTACCGAGGAAGAACATCTATTGTATCTGATGCAATTAGATGAAACCCGTCGTGATGCCACCCTGGTTATTGAAACCGAGAAGAAACGCATAAAATCCCAATACGAAAAGCATGTCAAGACGCATGTTTTCTCCGAAGGTGATCTAGTTCTCCTCTATGAACAAGATCGTGATTTACTAGGGGCCGAAAAAATTGAGACTATGTGGCCCGACCCTTATATCGTCAAATGAGTGTTGGAGAAGGGGGCCTATGAGTTAGTATATTATGATGGAAATCCTTTGAGTGAACCCAGAAATAGGTTTTACTTGAAGAATTATTATGCTTAGGTTATCTTTGCATGAGTGTTTGTATTTTTACTGTATCATACTTTTGTGTATTTTTTTGTTATTTGGTTTCGACCCCATCTACTTACCTTGCATTGTTCTTGGCTTCCAGATGTCGGTGTCTTCGCTACCCCACATTGGCTTCATCGATGGCTCTAGTCGTAGTACTCAGAACTTAGCATCTGTTTCTTGGGCAATTTATGCACCTACGAATGAGTTAATCAATCTACACAGTGTTTTCCTCGGTCGTGCAACCAACAATATCGCGGAATATAGTTCAGTCATCGAATTTTTGACCGACACTATTTCACTTGGAATCCATCACTTGATTGTATGGCTTGATTCACTATTAGTGGTACTACAGCTAAGTAATGTCTATGCTATTCGAAGTCCTACTTTGTTATGGGTATATCTATGAATTCTCCTCTTGGAACGTTATTTCGATTACATTTAATATCAACATATTCCTAGATGTCTAAATACATTAACAGATGCATTAGCTAATTATGTGTTACATAGACAGTTGAGACACATGTAAATCTAGCCACAATTCACATTAAAGCAAGTAAGCTGGTAGAAGCCTCATGTATATATATAACGATAAAAGTGTTTTACAAAAAAGTGTTTTCCATCCGAAGACCAAAATATCAAAATATGAAGCTCATGGATTCTAAAAAATGGCATCAAGGATGCTTCTCATGGTAGCACACTACTGCCCGTGCTACCCTACGAAGTAGTTGACTAAGTTAACCAAATAGGCCTACAGTATGACGTTGATAGCGTCTCGAAATTTCACCGTTTGAGATGTCTGGGATATCTGCAGTCAATCCCTCTAAGTTCTGCTCGACTACCTCATAGTCTTCAGCATCCCATCCTGCTACCACAACTGCCTCCCCTCATCTCTGAATAGGGGATGTAACAGGAGGCTAGTGTGGCCCTACATATGTATTGTCAAAATATTTTGATTAGTCATCTGATTGAAAGTATAAAAAACATCTTATATTTTAAAATTTACAAAAACATCATAAAAACAAAAAAAAAATCTTACCTGTGTCTCCCCATGGCAATCCCTTAGGTAGAACCAAGTTGGGTTTCCCTCTAAAATACAACCCGACATATGCATAAACATCCACCATCAGAATCTGAGCCCTCAACTAGTCAAAGAATGCATCGTTGTATTTGATGATGGGACTCGCTACATGTTGAGCCATGAGGTCGCACCACCTCTTCATCCTTGGGTCTTGTGGGGCTGGTATGCCCCACTCTACCTGTAAACGTAAATGGGGGACCCTCTCTAAAAAGAAAGAGACCAAAATAGATCCATACCCAAAAATGTTTAGGTCCCCCTTCTTGCATTTTGTTAGTTGTGTCTTCATGTTGCGAAGGACTCCGTCGCTCCAATTGAACACCCTAGGTTCCATGCACTCCACGACATATTGAAAATAGATTTGGAGAGCCATGTGAGGAGATTCACTCCCCACCATATGTGCAATGGTAAAAATAATAGTTCATAGGGGTAAATACCAAACACCCCTGATGGCAACTTTGCCCTTGCGTCTCTCTGCCCCAGGATCATAGTATCGACGGAGATACTCGCTCATTGGTAGACCACCACCCCTTCCTCTTGTCAAATTCACATGAGACCCACGATAAGATAACCCCATCAAGAAATTGATATATTAGATATATAAGGATAGTAGGTGGGAACCCACATGAAACACATGCTGGTCCACATCCCACATGTGGACCAGATACTCCAGTAGCCTCAGTTGGGCCCTCATGCCCTGGATTTTAAATAATTTCAGTAATCTGCATTGTCGAAGGGAATTCACAGTTCCCGGGTCATTCAAGGCATCATGTTCATCATCTTCATGCTCCCTCTCCCTCCACTCAAGCATTTTTATGATCTAATACCTGCATTGGGACAATAAAAAGGAGTTAGCATCCTCATTTGCTTCTTTGGAAAATTTGTCTTGGCTAAACGCATGTAAATATTTTTTGGTTTTTGGCCACCGCAGGCAGAGATTTTACATCGTGTGGGGTTTCCGCAGGTGAGCCATAGGGTGCTTGCAGAAATCATTGATTTCCATAGGTCCCTATACTGGTCACCTGCGGCGGCCCCAGCGCGCACCTACCCACCTAACATTTAACTCAAAAATCCATTATAAACCAATAAAAATGGAATTTAATCCGATGAAAAGAAAGAGGACAAGGAGATTACCATTTTGATGGAAGTCGTTTGTTGAATGGTCACTCGTGCCTCTCGGAATTGACTGCCGAAGTATGAGGTAAAAATAGGGTTTCTAGGCAAGTTTTGGGCAAAATGAAAATGAAATAGTAAAAAGAGTTTTTACTCCTATTTATTTCCCTTTTTACTTTTTCTATTAATATTTTATATTATTTAAATGCATTTTATCAAAACCTAAAGATCTAGTGGTCTCGTGAGTATTTTTTTTTCTCACAGCTGGAGGAACTAGGATCCTAAACAATAAAGTATGGATATTTTTTCGTGATTTGTTTTTATATTTTTCACATGTACAAGTACTTTTTAGGGTTTTTCAGAAAAACCTCGAGCCTAGTCTTTGCTCGTTCTCGTGCTCTAAAATCGATGAGAATTAAACTGAGTATATTTTTTTCTTCTTTTCATACTCGTCATGGTAACATGAAAAGTGAAACTCATGGAGTATCCTTTAAGCTCTTTTCACGCTCCTTAAAAATGAAAAGATTGTCGAGCAACCTTGTTCTTTTCATGCTTGTAAAAGTATTTGAAGAAAACATTCAATGAGTGGTAGGTTCTCACTTTTTTAGTCTCATCGAACTAAATTACGAAAAAGGAACTGGGAGAGTTCTCTTTAAGTGTTTTTCAAACTCTCAAAACATGAAAAACCCCCGATTTTTCTATCTTTTGACTCATTAAACAAACATCGAAAGACCCATATGGGATCAAACCACTCCTTCTTAGGGTTCACTAAACATACTATGAGGGACTCGTCTGAAGGATGATCTTACATCAACAAGCATATGGTATCCTCATCAAGCTTGCATAAAAATAAAGAGGTACTCGCCAGAAATGGTGGAGGAAAATTTGGGAAAGAAACATGTCTCTGTATTGGTGTTAGTGGCAGTAATAGTCGCTCTTGAACATGACACCCCCCTTCATCATTTGAATATGGGTTGGGAAATCCATTTGCCTCTCGTCTGACTTTCTGCAAGAGCATATCTTGGTTCATCTTTGAGTCAATGTTGCTAAGACCATTGTCATGTCATTCATATGTTAAAGAGAAGTTTAAACAAGCCCTCTTTTGAGTCGGCCATCTGCAATTGTCAATTCCTACCATGTTGGCCTTCCTCGTGTCAGCTTCAAATAATTTTCATACTTTGATTTACCCTAAATATATTACTTATTTCATGTCATTGATGGGGGATACATCAAGGCCCTCCCGTGACGAGTCTTTTCCTGTCGACTTCAACTCATCATCTGGTAATAAGACTTAGAAATCATTTAGTACCTTAGACCCTGCATGCCTCAATGGAAAGTTTCTTCGCTTTCGACAATGAATTGACATCATTGGTCCCTGATGGAAAGATTCCCTTGAGTGTTCGACTTCAGTTCATTTATTCTCATTCGTTGGATTGTACTAAAGTACCTTGGGACTCATTGACATCAATGGTGATTTCCCTCGCACTTGTTAACGGTTTTCATTAATGATCGATAATCAAGTGGTTTCTACCATGTTCGACTTCAACACCTGTAATCGCATGGTTGGATTCGTACTTACGGACGACAAGATTGAAGACCCTGGATCTCATCATTTTGGTCCAGGTTGCGATGTAGTATTTATTATTTTTATTGACACATAGATCCACTTTGTATGTCTTGTGGCTATGTCTGAATTTGAAATTTCTAGTACATAGATCCACAGTGTATTCCTGGTGGCTATGTAGAATATTGATGACATAGATCTAAAGAAAGGAAGAAGTTCATGAAGGTTATAGAAGGATAATATTCTAGAATGTGAGTTGGCGTCCGTATGGTTGTGATCCTACTGGATTTTCTGATTTGGTGGGATCATCCTCATCATTTCAACCACTTCACATTCTCCTATATAATGATGGGTTTCTCATGGAAAAGGTGAAGCAAGATTGAGCAAAGAATTGTTGAAAGAATAGGCTGAAGACTATGTGAAGGATCCTGTTGCAACTGATGCTTGAGGTCTCCATTTGTCCATCAATATTTTGTGGACCATCTTCATACAAATTCAGAGCAAGTGTATGTGTGTGTTGGAACAAAGGACCACTAAAAGGGAACTTGCAACATCAATGCAATTTGGTTGTATCTTCCGCTTTTACTTAATATAATACAGTGGCATGTTTATTTCCCATAAAATCATTAGCATTTTATTACATGACTCCTTGATCACATGTTTAGGTTTTCATTGAATCTATTATTATTGCTTTCACTATAGTTGGTTTGCGTCATTGCAGATCTGATTTCACAAGAGCACTAGAGCGAAGCAGGGACAACAAAGATATAAGGAAGCGATATCTAAAGGTATGTCATCCATTCTTTATTTGGTAGTAAATTAAATGATTGTAACTTAGGGAAAGCGTCATGTCCTGTCTTGTTTTGTTCTAGATCTAGGTGGATCTAGGGAGATTAGTTTATGTCCACATTCATTGATTTATCCAATAACACCTGAAGGAAAACAATATACATATTTTACACCATTATACAGTTTCAAAGTACCCTATGTTTGGTCCTTCCATTCAGACCTCTAAAATTCCAAGAGAGGATCTTCATAATGATGAGGGTGGAGGAGGAGAGATGAATCCCTCGGTGAGCCTTTGAATCTGGCCAGAGTTGATCATGAAGCTTCCTACTTCTTTTATCAGTTGTTGCACTAATTTTCACCCCTGTCATTTTCCTTTCCCTGGTGTTATTTTAATCTCTTTTCCTTGATCTGGTTGGATACCCAAGCATGAGGTAGCCCCTAATGTTGAGTATATATATATATATATACTTTATTGACTTTGCACAATTTTTCTAGTGGTATATATTGCATCTCTTTTCTATGATAAGATTCCTCCATCTTATTCAATACTATGCCAGTGGGGTCTTGGTCCTCAAAAGTCATCTTCGTATCACCTTCCTCCTTTGCATGTGTATATGTTTCCATATGCCCTATGGATTCAGGCAAATTTGTCCTCTCTAATGTTGGGTCTTGATCCTATTTGGATTTTCCTTTTTCCTTGCTTCAAGTGTCGGGTTGATGAGGATTTTCAACTTATTGTGAGTCTGGAAATTGATTTAATATTTTGAAGGAGTTGATGGTAGAAGATTTATGCTTATCCTTGGTTTGGCATCTTGGGGTTAGGTTTCTTTCATTTTGAAACTTAGGTAAATCTATCTTTTGATTTCTCTTCCTTTCTTGGCTTGGCTAGAGTATTTAAGGGGAACTCATTGAATAAGTGTCCATGTTCATGACATTTCCTACAATGTAAAGGTATATGTCCATAATCTCTAGTCTAGACCCATTCTTCATATTTATATTAAAGGTTTAAGGATCTAGGAAGATATTTTGAGACATTCATATAGACACATATCCATTCATAAGAGGCATATATCCTTTTTCAAGTGGCTTAAGAGGATTTAACATATCTTCCCAAGGTGTTACGGATGCTTGTTAGAATTTCCTCCAACTAGAATTCCTGAGGGAGGGAATAGATCCTAATCGATATTAGTGCAAATGTCATGTCCTCTTTTTCTGGGTTGAAGTGATCCATCCATAATCAAATATATGGCCCTACTGAGTTAAATAAATACAAGATGCAATTTTCGAAGATGCGGTCTTTATCCTCAAGATTGTGGAAAATGATTGTAAAAAATCCATTCGAGATTAGCTAAATTTCATAGTGACCCTTAGGGTTACACCATGTCTTTATCTAGTGCATGGGGTCCCTTTCAGAGGGCCAGAGGCCTAGGAATTTTCCTATCAGATTGTTCTCTTTCCTAAATTGAGTATTCTCTCCAATCTTCACTAAGTTTATTACATACCTTGGAGTTGTGGTCGAATATGGAATGCATTTCCCTAGCTCCCATATGCAAGTCACTTTTGGGTTGGAAGACTCTACTTCTGCATCGATGGATTTTCCAAATTGTTGCTCTTCCTACATTATCTACTCTCATAGATGTGGCAGTGGCTCAAAAGGCGATCGCTTGCTTCTAGCTCCCAGCGCTTCATTGTAAATCATGTTTTTGTATGAGGGGGTTTTCACCCCATCCCCTATGTTCATGTGGTTCTTGTAGATCCAGTACCCCTTTGGCTTGATTGACATCCTACTACAGATCTCTCTGGGACGATTTATGGTCTAGAACCTTGCAAACATCAAAACCCTAGCTACACAACTCTCCAACTCTGGTCCACATTACCCAATTAAAAAAACAAATTACAAAATAATATTAATAGAAGCATTGATGCTTTATAAATCAATAGAAGCATTGGTGCTTTGTTAATTAATAGAAGCATTGATGCTCTATTAATTAATAGAAGCACCAGTGCCTCATTATTTTGTATTGTGCACTTCTGAACATGTAAAAAAAGTTATTTTTATTTTGAACTCCATGGTGTTGTTGACAAGAACATGAGCACAAGTATGCTTTGTTATTGGGGTGCACAAGTAGAATTTGTTATTGGGGGGGCACTGGTGCGCTTTCTTATTGGGAAAGTACTAGTGCGCTTTTTTATTGTCGAGCATCGTGATGCATTTTAGTTCTTATTAAATAAAAAACAATGAGCATTGGTGCACATTTCCAACTTAGGAGCACCAATGTATTAGACATGAAATTGCGCACTAATACGCTATTCCTGTACAGTGTGCATCGTGAACCCCATAAACATTTTTTTAAGAAAAATTACAATGACGATATTTGGGATCCAATGCAATGATTGATCCCATTGCAATAGATACCAAATTCCCCGTTTACAAGTAAAGAAACCATATAAAACAAAATTCTTAAAAACAATCTACTTGTGAAATATAGAGAGGAAAACTAAGAGAAACAACCAAGAATCTAGGGATTCCAATATTGAATGTAACTGTGAAACCCTTTTATTTTATTTTTTACAGTGCACTGAAATATGTTTGAATAAAAAAAGGGAAATATTGATATTATGAATAGAATAAAATAACATACCTAAAATTTATCCTCTGCAAATCTGTATGTAAATTTGCCTTTTAAAAAAATATGCCCACTCCAATGACTTTTCTTTTAAATCTGTCTTACAAAAGTCTCCCCTCTAAATTTTGGAAAATAATGAAATAATGATTAGGGTTTTCATTTATAAACACATACTTTTTGAAAATATATAATTCCTTCTCATTTTTCCACTATATGTTTCGAGGCATTGATTTGATTTGGTATTTTTCTAATTTTACCCTTTAAAGGCCTGATTGACAGTAATATGTGTTGGTGCATGTTTTTTTAATGGATCGCACCACGCTTTATTGGTTTCTAAGAACACCATGGAAGGCTTATGGTTTTTAAATTATTTTCTTTTGTTTAAAAATCAATTTTCGTTGTACTTTTAATATGAGCACCAATGTGCTTTGTTATTGGGGGTGCACTGGTGCGCTTTGTTATTGGGGATGCATTGATGTATCTCTTTTATTCGGGAAGAAACATTGTACTTTACTATTGGGGGAGAAACAATTTTCTTTGTTATTGGGGGAGCATTTGGGCACTTTTTTATTAGGGAGCACTGTGATGCATTTGATTTCTTATAAAATAAATATTAATATTTTAGTATTTTATATTGATAATGGTTATTGGAAGCATCAGGGTATTGTGTTTTGGATCATCAATGCACTTTTTTATTGGGGAGAGAATTGGTGTGCTTTATTATTGGGGAGCACTGGTGCACTTTGTTATTGAGGGAGAACTGACAATATTTAAGTATTATATATTAATAGCGTTTATCGGTGCACTTTATTTGTTAACCATCGAGACGTTATGATTTGTAAGAGCACCAGCGTGCATTGTCAACTTAGGAGAATTGGTGCGCATTGTCGACTTAGTTGCACCGATTTGCATGGTCAATTTAGGTTCATCGATGCCATATTTATAGATTCTCATCGATGTGTATAGTCCTAAAAGGTGCACCAAAAAAAAACTTCTCAAAAACCTTCAACCACCTGCCTCTACTATAAACAACTAAGGGATAATTTTTTCAAGGAGGTTCCATAAAATCCTTTGCAAGAAGGTGTTCTACTTGTAGTGAAATTTTCACAAACAAATTTCCACATAATTTCTCTAGTCGCGTTCTCAACCAATTTTCTCAAGTATCTTCAATATCAAGTAGTCCATGAGAATATTCAAACATCCCACGAGAATATTCAATATCACAAACAATCAACATCCATGAGAAACAATCGATCTATTATTATCTCTCCATATTTTTCAATTTTTCATCTATTCATTTTTTCAGGTTCAGACCACCCCCCATCCACTATTGCCATCACCTAGCCGAATGAAGGAGGCAATGAAATCACTTTTATAATCTTATAGATTACACATATTCAAGAAGAGACTACATTAGGTAAAACACCTCAAGACACACACGATACTCAATAATTATTTGTGGGAAGGATATCTAATTGAGTTTGTATTCCATATTCATGATTACTTATACAATAGGGATATGGTTGGAGTAATTGTACCCACTCCAATTAATACTTCCTTATGTTTTCTTTATGCATTTATCCTTTATGTATTCATATATTCACTTATGTATATTGTATGATAATTTCTAATGTATTAGTATGTGATGACTATTACAAGGGCCTAAGAGGTCTCCCAACAAATACCATTTCTCTATGCAATCTAATCCAATAATAGAGAACCAAAATCTTGAGAATGGAGAAAGCTAAGACTGGATATCAGCCAAGGAGTGGTCCACCAAATCGCTCTCATAAACTAATTGGAAATTCAAATAAACAACAGGAAAAGGATCCTTACAATATCGTTGCAAAAAATTGTATACACATTTCTCACAAATTCAAAGAAACCTTAATAAGGAATGACTCGGCCAAAGAAAAAAAAAAGTTCACGAAGGTAAAGAAAGAAAAAAAAGAATTGAAATCCATACAATTTAAATAAATAGACACTCTTTAAGGAGTTGGATAACCTATTTTTCCATCTATGAAGATAGATACAAAATTTACTAGGTGATTTCACTCTTGTACACACACTTCACTCCCAAACGAGCCACATCATGCCTAGAACAAAGATCTACAAAACAATTTAGGGACTAGAGAATTAAATTTAGAACTTCAATCTTACAAGCAGAGAAACACACATGAAATTATACTCAGAGTAGCGACATAACTAGAAAGTTTATATATGAACTGTAAGATCGAAATATTTATGAATTTCTAACCCAAAAATTTGAAATTACAACATTCTAAATTCTGCGGTCATAACAAAAATAATCTAATTACCAGAAGTGTTAGAAATCTAAATGCATAAGAAAATATATACTTATCTATTCTAAAATTGTATTTTGACAACCAATTGAGCGAGTTATTTCCACCCAACCTTGGAAAATCCAAAATAACTCCACCCCCTAGTTGTCCTATTATACCAACAGGAAACAAAAAGGATAATAAATCTAAAATTTAAAATCAAACCATTTTTTTCTTTTTCATATTTCTCGATGAGAGAGAAACACTAAAACACCCACATATCTACCCCGCAAAATCCAAGGAACATCTATTTTCCTGTTGTCCAGTACCTTAGAAACTACTCCTTCTCCTGCTATTTAGTGTGTGCATAGAAGTTCCAGGTTGATGTCTCAAGATTCAACAAGGTTCTCCATGGTTTATTTGCTTTTTTCTCAAGGCTACCATCTTCCATTCATGGAAGGTTGGTCTATCATTGGCTTGGCTTCCTTTTTCGAATGTCTAAACTTTCAAAACTCTTTTTCATTCCTTTTTCTAATATCTATTCGCTCTCCATTCGAGCTTTCCTCATGCATAATCTGTAGGGAAATCAAAATCAACTTCTCTTCCTAGTTCCAATAATGTAGGGAAACAATTTTCTAAATTTTAGGTGTTGTGGCTTAGATTGAGGAATTTGTTTCCTCCAGTCCTCTTAATTCCTTTTTGCATTGAAATTCAAAATTGAAAATGGGTGAGGGTTCTAGGTAGAATAAGGTAGATTATTTAGGTATAAACCCCCATTTGACCCCCTCACATTTCCCCTCTTGTGGTATCATAGCCCCTATAGCCGCTCAATATCAATTGATCTTGGTCTTCTTCTTTATTAACTAAAAAAAACAGATGTACAATATTCATAGCACCTGGTATGGTGTCAATGTAGCAGATTTATAAAGCATCCATGCAAAGTATTTAATAATTTAATTACAAATAATTCCAAGAGTGATATTACATACATTGTGATAATAACGTAGTCTGGATTTTGGATTTTGGGGAGACTGAGTTTAGGATCTGAAATGAAGAAGGTAAGGACATGCAAGGAAACTGCAAACTAGAGGAGTGACACGTGTAAAGTACCAATGAAGTTATGAAAAAAGTGATGGTATTTTTTGCTAAGTCATGAAAGAAGATTTAGGCAGTGGAGGATTTCATGAAAAATTGTTATGCACCTGGTTGTGTGATATTATGTAGAAACATGAATATAACAAAAATTACCAACAGAACAAAAGAAATAGAGAATACCACACCAAAAAGATACCTTTATTGAAAAGGGAGCAATGTTCACTTGCCTCTTCTAGGGGGAAACCTTTAGCAGAGCAATGATCTATTACAATAATTCTCAAGACAAATCTTTCTCATGCCTCCTACTTTTATTTATACTAATTCTATCTTCTAAAGAACATTATGAACAAAGATATTTCTATAATTGGAAGCTTCTATTAGGTCTTCTTACATTGACTTGTTCATATTTATTAAATAGGCCTTATTAACTAATGTCAGACTTTATTACATGGAAAATGTATTATTCTATATATCTGAGGGGTTAGGGAGGTTAGGTCCCTAACATGCCCTCCCTCTTGCAAATATCCTTGTCCTCAAGGCTTGTGATGAAGAAATTTCTACAGAATAGTAGCTGACTCCAACATGGCATGTTCTTGTGGAGTATCCTTCCATTAAAATAACACTTCCTAGATGGTGTGCTAACGAAGACAACACTCTCTCTAGTACAATATAGCTTGTGGGTTTAACCAAATGGGACCTTCTTCATCCAACTCTAGTTGACTAGTTTGAGCATGGAACTTGGTGCCAATCACTTTCTTCAGGAAAGAGACATGAAAAACATGATGTATCTTGAAGTTGTTGGGAAACGCTAACTGATATGCCACTGGCCCCACATGTTTGAGAATAGTGTAAGGACAGGGCCAGTTACTAACATTGTTGAGATTTGAGCAAATTATACTTGTATGGTTATAGGTGGAGAAACACTTGGTCCCCTTCAACAAATTTATGTTCACAGTGAACTTGATCTTCTTGTTGCTTCATGCGGTTCTGAGCCATGATCAAATTTTCTTTGAGAGTACAGAGAATGGTCATGAGGGTTGTAAGATTGTGGTAAACCTCCTGAACCTTGGAGGTGCCTGGCATGTATGGGAGAACCGATGGTGGCTTTTGTCCGTAGACTTATTCAAATGGAATCATGTGACTGACCATATGGTAAGATTTATTGTACCACCATTTATCTAAGGGTAACCATTGAACCCACTGATGTTGTCGGTCAAATGCAAAACACCTCAAATATGTTCCTAGACAGTTGTTGACCACTTTTGTTTGGTCATCTGTTTGGGGATTATAGGTCGTACTAAGCTGCAATTGGGTTCCCTGGAGCCTGAATAATTATTTTTGGAAATTGCTGGTAAAAGTTGGATCATGATCAGAAACAATAGATGAGGCATTTCATGGATTTTGAAGATACTATCCATAAAAATTTGAGCCAGTTTAGATGTTGTGAATGGGTGTTGAAGACCACATAAATGAGCATATTTGGAGAGATGATCCACTACCACCATGATAACCGACTTATTTCCTGATTTGGGTAAGACCACAATGAAATCCATATAAATATCTCTCCAAATAGTAGGTGGAATCAAAAGAAGTTAGAGCGTGCCAATATTTTTGATAGTCTCTCCCTTATTGTGTTGAAATACATCACATTATACCACAAGGATGTAGACATGATGTTTCATACCATCCTAGAAGAAATATTGTTTGACCCTTTCATAAGTTTTGGTAAAAACTGAATGCCAGATAGTAGGAGAAGCATTAAACTCAGAGAGCACCTGGGATTTAAGGGTTGACTGTTTGCTTAAATATAGGCAACCTTTATAGAGGAACTCTTCATTATGTCAAGAGTACCCTGGAGTATCTTGGGGATATTGTTGTAGTTTTTGAATGAGGTTGGACATTTTGGGGTCTTTCAACCATTCCTGGTGAACAACTTGAATCCAATCATGAAAATGAATGAGAGGGAAAAGAGGGACCCTTCATCTTCATATTTCTTAGAAATAGGTTTAGCGACCACATTTTATTTTCCCTTTTTGTAAATGATCTCATAATCATATCGAAACAATCACCCATTTTTGTTGGTCTTGGGATGCAATTCATTTTTTTAGGAAGCAATTGAGGCTTTGATGGTTTATTTTAATTTGGAATCATTTTCCTAATAGATAAGTCTTTCATAGATCCACTGCATGCAAAATAACGATCATTTCTTTTTCATAGATCGATTGACCCAGATGTTTATATGGAAATTGTTTACTAGTAAAATACAAAGGTTATCCATCTTCCATGAAGACTGCCATGATTCCTCCCCCTAATGCATCACATTCTAGAACAAAGGTCTTGGTGAAATCAGGTAGGGCCAATATAGAAGTAGTGCACATATCTTCCTTCAAGGTTGGGAAGGAATGGTCTATTGTTGGAGTCCAAATTAAGGCATTCTTTTTAAGGAGAGTGGTTACGGGGGCTACAATTTTGCCATAATTTTGAACAAAACTGCAATAATAGCCCATTAAACTTAATAGCCCATTAAACTCAGGAAACCACATATACTTTTAAGATTTTTAGGGAGATGCCAATTCTGCATAGGTTCAATTTTCTTAGGATCCACCCTTACACCATCCTTTCCAACAATAAGATCCAGGTACTCAACTTCAGAGACTCCAAAAGAACATTTAAACTATTTGAGGAAAAGTTTGTGCTTGGAGAGGAGATGGAGAACTTGATCTATATGGGTGAGATGGGATGGCTATGTTTTACTATAGATGAGAATATCATCAAATAAAACTAACACAAAATGACGAAGGAAGGAAAGGACGAAAGACGTGATTCATGAGACTTTCAAAAGTGGAGGGCATTACAGAGACCAAATGGCATGACCAAGAACTCATAATGGCCCTCATGAGTGTGAAATGCCATCTTGGGGATGTATTCCTCTTTCATACGTACCTAGTGGTAGCCAAAACATAGGTCGAGTTTGGTAAAATATTGAGCCCCATTGAATTCATCGAGAAGGTCATCTATGATGGGAATGGGGAATTTATCCTTGATGGTCAATTTATTGAGGGCACAAAAATAAGGACACGTGTGCCAATTTCATTCCTTCTTGAGGAACATGATAATAGGGGAAGAATAAGGGATGGTGCTAGGATGGATAACACCCACTTCTAACAATTCATGGAAAATTTTCTCAATTTCATTGTTTTGAGCAAAGAGATGATGATAAGGGCGAACATTGGATGGAAGACTACCCGATATTAAAGGAATGGAATGATCATGCTCACCGCAGGAGGGGGCAAGGCCCTGGGGGGTTTGGAAATTAGTGTGATGGCGTGAAAGGATATATTGAAGTTCAGGGTGTATTGGGGGTGTCTCAACTAATTGAATGGAATGGAGTGGGGAAATGATGCCATAATTACCTTTTTTGAGTATCTTTTCCATGCGGTGGGAACTGATGATCTCCAAAGATCCTGATGTAATGCATTGGAATTTATATTGTTGGCCTTCCTGTTGGAATTGCATGGTTAAATCCTTAAAATACATTACTATGGTGATCTATATCTTGAGGGATGAGATCAGGAAGGCTTGAATGCCGAAAGAGGAGGAGATAAAACATGAAAATCCTCCATGAAATTAATCACAATAACATTTGATGAAAATCCACGAGTTGAATACACCACAAAAATATAAGAAAGAGACAAAGAGTTGGAGAATAAGGATTTCATTAAGAATAACCATTACATGCAATGAGGCCAATTTTGAGACCTCTCCTTCTCGATATAAACTCTCTTCTTATTGTCTTTTTTATAAGGCGTCTTCTTAATGAAGTCAATTTTGAACAACTAACTACATTTATTACATGCTCATCATGCTCACTTTTACACTTATATGGATTTATGGTTTTTTACATATGAACTTAGACTATATCCCCCCGTAAGATTAAGATCAATCGCCCCCCCCCCTTAGAAAATGATGGTCCCCATCATTTCACCCAAGCTAAAAAGAGAAACCCCATTATCGTACCATTATGATTACAATGTGCCAATGCCCAACGAAGAGAATAATTTTGTGTGGTTGACCCATAACCTAGTTGACAATGGCATTGTACATGGGTAGAAAAATAAAGAAATTTTAACAAAATCCTAAAATTATAAAAATAACATGGAAAAATCTTGGCATTGGGGGTTGTGAACATCCTTCTACAAATTTAATCTTAACTTTGGCTACAAGTGATGAAATCCAATTTATTCAAAGACCCAATTGAGATATTGAAGAGATATTTCCATCGATATATGCAATTTGTTATGAGGTGGCCCATGGAGTGAGAAAAATCTTGTTGAATTATCAGGTATGCATGATCGTCTTTGAACAAAGAAATGCAGATATTCAATGAGAGATATCTCTCAAACTAGTAAACAAAACGAAATTCCACGAAATACTCATTTGAGCTGACGGAATTGTTTTTGAATGAGATATGGATTTTTTTATGAGATGGCCCACAAAATGAGAAAAATCTTGCTGAAGTGCCAAGTACGTGTGGTCATCTTGGAACAAATACATACAAATCTTCAATGAGAGAGATCTCTCAAACTAAGAAATGAAACAAAATGAAACAAAATACCCATTTGAGATAACAGAACAAACTTTCCAAGGAGCTATGATAGAGCCTCTAAAACACTATTTTTAGGTCGCAACATCTCTGTAAAGTTTTTAGAAGAGGCTTGTCCTACATTTCGTCCAAGATTTTTCATCTATGGCGATCGTACAAAGAATTCCAAGGGTTTGTAGAGAAGTATGGGTTATTGTAGAGGTCACAGAACCTCCGAGGACAACATAGAAACCATGCAAATGTTGCATACCTATGGATTTAGTAAATCCATGTAAGGATGCTCCTGTAATGGTGAACGAAGATCCGAGGGAAAAAAAACTATGTAATGAATGTGGCCCAACTGTGATGCTTACAATGTATGGACCAAAAAATTGATTACGAGAGTACCAAAAGGAGGTTGGTTCTTGATGCAAATCTTTGAACCCACAACATGCTTCAAACGCTTGTTCCCATGGAGCACTAACCTTGCTATGATACCTTTGATCTAGATCTTGAGGGATGAGATCTAGAAGGATTGAGTGCCAGGAGAGGAGGAGAGAAAACATGCAAATATTCCATGAAATTAATTACAAGAACATTGATTAAAATCCATGAGTTGAATACACCACAAAACATGAGAAAGATAGAAAGAGTTGGAGAAGAAGGATTCCATTAATAATAACCATTACATGCAATGAGGCCAATTTTGGGACCTCTCCTTCCTGATCTAAAATCTTGACTATTTCATTTTTTATAAGGTGTCTTCTTGAGGAATTCAACTTTGAACAACTAACTCCAATTATTACATGTTCATCATGCTCCCTATTACACTTATATGGATTTATGGATTTTTACATCCAAACTTAGACTATATGTCCCCTAATATTCATAGCATATGGGTCCCAGGGTGCATAACTATTCTACACCAAGAAAAATGTCACAACCACCCATGTCAATAGAAAACATGTGATATTTCTGGTTATACTAGCCAATTTGTAGGCACACATTTTCACAACACCCTCCACATTTCATGGAACCACCATTGGCAATCATGATTTGAAAATTGTTGACAACTTCACTTCTTTGGCAAGGCGATGATGAATGAAATTATGAGTGCTACCACTATCAACTAGGATGATGAATTTCATGTGCTTAATGTAACCAATCAATTTGAGGGTTTGAGGAGCAGAAAAACCAATGATAACATGTAGCGAAATAAGTGGTTCAACCTCAGGAGGACCAAAGGGCGACATAATATAATTGGTTGGATATAGCACTGCCTTAGGTGAAACCTCAACATTTTCATCAAAAACATCCTCGAAAATGGCCATAAACAGTTTATGTTCTTTACACTTGTTCCATGGAAAGTATTTATCATTACAATTATAGCAAAGACCCTTGAGTTGGCATTCAACCATTTCTAAGTAACCCAATCTTGTGGATATGATCCTTCAAATTTGTTAAACTCGACTCTGGGGAGACGGGGGTCACAAGGTAGGGAGTTGGAATGAGAGTGTAGAGGCTAGTTGGAATCAACACCTTCAGTATAGAGAGGTGGGTTAGAGGAGGAAGGACCCTAGAATTTGTTCATGAATTGGTTGAGAGCGAAATGGACTTTAGCAATTTAAATATCGAGATGGTCTTGGATGTGGTCCCTTTTTGCATGAACAGGTAGAATGTCCCTATTTACTTGGGCATGAAGGGAATTAAGGTTAATACTCAGTTTCTTTTTGGTTTCCTCTTAGTGGGTGGGAGCCATGAGGGGAGGAGGGGTGGGTCCATATAAAGGAAAGAAGAGAAATGATATATACCATGATGATGAGGGTAGCAAGAGGAGACCAATGAGATAAGAGAGAAGTAAGGGTGTAGGGAATGGTTTGGAACCACGGGGTGAAAAATAGGTTAAAAATGATAGGTATCACAATGATAAGGGAGAAAAGGGGAATCCAATGAGATAGGTCTCAAATAAGGGTGTGGGCAGGTAAAAAAAATGTTAAAAATGATAGATATCACAACGATCATAGAGAAAAGGGTAATCCAATGAATGAGAGAGATCTCAAATAAGGGTGTTGGCAAGCCCCATACTCCGATCTCAATAATATTGCAATGTAGAAATGCCCAAATTCTTAACAGGAAAAAATGTGTAGTAATTTCACAACCTCAATGCAGAAGGCAAGATTGCAAACCAATAGATCTTGTCTACTCCTTTTCTATTATGTTTCTATCCCAAGGGTTAGATTTTTCAAGGTGTCTATAGACAAGGGCTTTCCCCGTGTTATAGCTCTCTAATATACGTGTGGGGTCGGAAAATAGTACTTGACCTAATATCTCATCACACCAACTAAGGAGGATAGACTGTACCATTATCCGTACTACATGATTATCGAGGTACTAGAGAGTATCTTCCCAAGTGTTATTCTTAGTGGCACTATAACAGTCAGGCAGTCGATCGATTGATCTATGGATGGTTTCAGGATACCTAGGGGGTTTCAGGATATCTAGGGGGGCTCCCAATATACCATATGTACTTGGAAGCGCAAGTCTGTATATAGGTGTTTTCTAATGCACTACCAATTGAAGGGGTACTAATATGGGTTACAAGGGTGTCCAACAATGTGATCTTAAAAAACTCTTGTATTTCTTGCGTGTATGCTTCCCCAACCACGGTTTTATGCGTTGAATGACGGAGCACGTCTCTACCCTGGAAAAAAAAATTACCCCCAATTCCTGCCAAGGAAAGTGCTCTGATACCACTTTTTATGCACCTGGTTATGTGATATTAAGAAGAGACATGAATATAACATAAATTACCAACAAATCAACAAAATGTAGAGAATAACACACCAAAATGATACCTTTATTGAAATGGGTGCAATGTTCACTTACCTCTTCGAGGGGGCAACCCCCAATAGAGCAACGCTCTATTACAATAATTCTCAAGACAAAACTTTTCGATGCCTCCTACTCTTATTTATACTAATTCTATCTTCTAAAGAACATTCTGGAGTAAGATCTTTATAGAAGTGGAAGCTTCTATTAGGTCTTCTTACATTCACTTGTTCATATTTATTAAATAGGTTTTATTAACAAATCTAGACCTTTATTACATGGAAAATATATTATTCTATTTATATGAGGGATTAGGGAGGTTAGGTCCTTAAAACAAATGAAAGATTAATCTTGATTGTGCCTCAAATGAAAATAATAATAATAACTATTAATCACTAAGAAGAGTCACCACTTTCTATCATTTTATGATCACTAAATTCCAAAGGTGATGAAATTTGTTATCCTTAGCAAATGTCTCATCATTGTGCAGGGCCATGTTAATATTCTCTATCTTTCAATTTTATCGAATGTCTCCAAAGATAACACTAAATGTATTTCATTAGCACTATATCCCAAAGATAGTGGAAATTATTATCATTAATAAATGTGAATAGCACATTCCTTGTGTCTCCACAAAATCCCAAGACAAAATCTCAATTAAGATGGTAATGGTAAGGTTAAGGTTTTGATGTTTTAATATTGTAAAGTTAAGGTTTTGAAGTTTTAATATTGTATAAATGTATTTTAGTGTCTTGAATTATCTTGTAAGCCATAACTTGTTTTAAGGGTCAAGCACAAGCTATAAATCCAAAGCCAGATTTTACCTTTTGCTATAATGACCAAATTTATGGAAGATAAATATAGTAGATATAAGAAAGATTAACATCTAGAAACACATAAGACATTGAGATATTGAAATGTCAAAATTGTAAACTTGTTTTTAATACAAATAGCTAGGACAAGACAAGAGTAGGGGGCAATATTTTGATTTGCTTTGATTTTTATTATTTTGTAAACAAATGTTATAGGACAAAAATAAGATAAAGTGTAAACTCTACTCATGTTCAATTTTTGAGTGAACACTCTACTCATGTAAGTTTTTCTGTTGTTTTGATGATGAGTCATCATCAAGGAGTGTCCACTCCAAAAATTAAACATTTTAAAACCAGGTATCCAAAAACACTCCCAACATGTTTAAGTCTGAAAACTTATATTTTTAAATTAAAAAATATATATTATAATTTTATAAAAAAAAATTAATAACATTTCTTTTATAAAATATTAACCATTAATCATAACTTATATAATTGATATTCAAAATTCAGGTGACTTTTGTCCTAAAGTGATTTCTATATTCTCTACATGGCACATCAACCAAAAATAATAAAAAAAAAAATTTAATTTTAAAAGTTAAAAAATATATTATTATTATTGAAAAATAAAATAATAATTATTTTTAATAAAATTATTATAAATAATATAATTAATATTAAAAAACTGTTCACTTTTTATCTATAAAGTGATTTTTACAACAATGAAAATTATGCACCATGTAGGCAAAAGGAATGGATATGCAAGAGATAAAAACTTAAAAGGTTTTGAACTTGCAAAATGCGTATAGACAGCCATAACAACTATCATATCAATATAAATATATATAAACGCTCAAGGAACGGATCTATCAATTTATCATTAGACAACAATATTTACCAAATTACTATAAAACGGAAGACATGGATCAATTCAAACTTCAAATTTTATTTGAAGGCATTAAGAAAAAATTAGGACGTGGTTAACGGAGAATCCTTTTGAGTGACTGATATGAGAATCTAGTTATGGCGTCGCTGCATGTTGACTAGAGAGTAATATGGATTGCCTTCTCCTTTGTTCATCAGATAAGAGTGACGTCCCTGCTCAATCACTTTCCCGTCTTGAATCACAGCAATTGAATCTGCATTCTGAATGGTAGTCAGTCGATGAGCTATCACAATACTCGTTCTCCCCACCATAATTCTGTCCAGCGCCTCTTGAACGATCTTCTCCGATTGGCTGTCCAACGCGCTAGTTGCCTCGTCCAGCAGTAATATGCTTGGATTCTTTATGATCGCCCTCGCTATCGCAATCCTCTGCTTTTGCCCTCCCGATAATTGCACTCCTCTGTCACCGCAGTTTGTCTCGTATCCCCCCTCCAAAGAGCTGCACAAATCCAAGTTAATTTCACTGACCTGATTCAGTATGTCCTAATTTCTATCAAATAAACAGTTATATCTTAGCATACACAATCTATTTCAACTGCAGTGTTTACCTGATGAAGTCGTGAGCATTGGAAGCCTTTGCAGCTTCGATCATCTCCACCTCGGTTGCATTTTCTTTGCCATAAAGAATGTTGTCTCGAATACTCCCTCCGAACAGGGTGGGCTCTTGACCTACCAGAGCTATGTGCTTTCTCAGACTCCTCAGATTGAAAGTTCTGATGTCACTGCCATCGATTATCACCGACCCTTTTAGAGGGTCGTAGAATCTTTCAATTAATCCAATGATGGTCGACTTTCCGGATCCGCTTTGTCCTACAAGAGCCATGCTTTTGCCTGCTTTTATCCTCAAGCAGAAGTTCTTGAAGATCATAACGTCTGGACGAGCTGGGTAAGCGAAGTCTACGTTTCTCACGTCCACGTTTCCTTCTATCTTATCCGTTTTCTCACCCCTCTCATCATCTGGATTTATCCGGCTCTCTCTATCTAGGATGCCAAATACAGATTTGACTGCATCAGAGCCTTTAGCGATGTCGCTGCTCATACTTCCTGCGTCTGCTATCACTCTTCCAGTGCTCATTAGAATGAAGAAAACTTGGAAAAGAGCTTTGGAGGTGATTCGTCCTTTCGAAACAAGCTGCCCTCCATACCAAAATCCCAGAGCTGTATTGCATAAAGTGATGCATTGTGATGCTCCCAGAGCAAATCCTGCAAACAAAGATTGTTTGATACTGTCTCTGCGAGGGCCTTCTTGAGTCTTTTCGAAGAGACGGAGAATCTTCTCCTGTGAAGAGAAGGCATTAATAGTACGATGGTTAGCCACAGCCTCTGCCGCGAGTTGACTGCCTTGATCTTGAGCTTTGAGAGCCTTTTGAGACATGGCTTTGAGGATAACCTTTTTGGTGTAGAAACATAATACTATGACTGGCTGCGCTGCGATTAGTACAACGGCAAGAGGCCATGCTATGATCAAACCCATCGAGAAGGCTATTGTCACAGCGGACGCAGTTTGTACAAGTAATGATATACGATCTCCCACCAGAGATCTCACCTGTAATACAAATAGCATATTCGAATCATTACAAAATTGTAACACAATCACAATTTTATTAGAAATATTAGAACTTTCAGGTCAGATTTGTAACACAATCACAATTTTATTAGAAATATTAGAACTTTCAGGTCAGATACTTGCCACATTAGCCTCTGTTGCGAGCCTTGAGCAAACAGCCCCACTAGTATTCTCGTCCTTATCGAACCACCCAACCTCGAATGTCAGGATTTTTGAAAGCATCCGCTGGCGAACCCTTTTAGTGAGATATTCTCCCATAGCTGCGAAATTGCAATGCTGCAACACGTTTACTGAGAACGATATTACTCCCAAGGGGCCGCGAAAACAGGGAGTAATCTTTCATTTTGATTTGATCTGGTCAAGGTCCTGTATAAGCGCTGCATTAACTGCTACAAAAGGGAATAAATAGGTTGAACTGCCCAAAAGTTAAGGCCCCCAGCTGTCGCCTATAGAGCCTGTCACTCCGTACATTTAGAAGAGCGAGTCGAGGGAACGGAATGAAGGGGCGGAAGGAAGCTTATCTGCATGCACCAGGTCTCGATGGACTGATACAGAAGCGTTCGAACTCGATCTACTATACATGCTCGAACTCCTCGCTGTCAAAGACCGGTCTCGTATATTGGGGGTTTCGAATCTGTCATCTGGCTTATCTGCCGCGGCCTGTTGCAGTTGCACCAAAGTGGCGTATGCTCCGTTGGGTCTATATATAAGATCTTTATGTGCACCTGTCTCGATCACCTGACCAGCTTGAACCACTGCAATCATGTCCGCGTTGCGGATGGTGGACAGGCGATGAGCAACTATAACTGTTGTGCGCCCGACTGAAGCTTGGTCTAGAGCATCCTGAACAATCTTCTCCGACTCTGCATCTAGAGCACTTGTGGCCTCGTCAAGAAGAAGTAGACGAGGATCTTTGAGCATAGCTCTTGCAATAGCTATACGCTGTTTTTGCCCTCCCGACATCTGAACTCCGCGCTCGCCCACCTGTATTCCCCAGATGAAAGGAAAATCAAATCGAGTGCATTTTCTAGAGATGGAGATTGATTAAAAAAACGAAATCTGACCTGTGTGTCATAACCATCTGGTAGTTGACTGATGAAATTGTGAGCATTGGAAGACTTGGCGGCAGTAATAACCTGGTCCATGCTGGCTCCCTCTTTTCCGAATAAGATATTCTCCTTGATCGATGTAGCAAAGAGTGCAGGTTCTTGACTTACTAAACCAATTTGTGAGCGCAACCATTTCAATTGCAGCGCTTTAGTGTTCACTCCATCAAGCAGAATCTGTCCAGCCAGGGGATCATAGAACCTCTCTATCAACGCCACAGCCGTAGACTTGCCTGACCCGCTTCCTCCCACCAACGCAACTGTCTTGCTCGCGGGAATGGTGAGACAGAAATTGTGAAATATCTTGGACTCGGGTCGAGATGGATATGAAAACTCAATGTTTCTAAATTCAATTTCCCCCCTGACCTCTTGTAATATTTCTCCTTTTGAATCTTCCGAGTCAATGGTCGGCTCTCTGTCAATCATCTCAAAGATGCGGTTACCAGCAACACCTGCTTCTGAAAAGTATCTGATATTCGGAAGCGCAGTCCCCAGACCTCTGCAAACACATTAACGATTCCAGAAATTCTGATTGAACTTCCGAAAATGGGGTACGGTTTTAGGATCATTTATAGAAATAATTGAGAAAGAGAGAAATGGATAGGCAGCAAGCTTACAAGCCTCCCATAAGTAAGCAAACTGAAGTCGCGAAAATCTTTCCTCCGCTTGCGCCATGATACGTAAGCAATGTACTACCATACCAAGCGTTGAACGCCCAGATACAGAAGGTCACTCCTCCGCTTCCTACTGCCAAGCCTTTGACAAGACCCTGCTTAAGCCCAAGCTTTACAGTTACATCAAGGGCATCGGAGAACTTGGTCATTGTCCTCTCCTCTCCAACGAAAGAAAATACTGTTCTAATGGATGAAAGAGCTTGCTCTGCAATATTGCCGGCTATATTATAAGCTTCATTCAACTTGCGAGAAGTCCCCACCAGAATCCGTCCATACATTACCCCGGGTATTATCAGCAAGATCACGAAAGGAAATGACGCTAATGCCAGTCTCCATGTCAAGTAGAATGCCATAAAATAACTGCCGACGAATAAAGAAGTATTCATGAGGAAGTTGGGTAGCTGAGAATGGACATATCCCAAGGGAATTGGCATTAGAATTACAAAATCTAATGAAGAATCCGAACATTGACGAGAGAATAGAATGATTAAGATCGTACCTTTTCAGCGAAAACGTCCTGTATAACGAGAGTATCATTAGTAACGCTGGTAACTACTTCTGATGTGGTGGTGCCTTCGGTGTCGAAGAATCCCTCCTCCTGCCTCAAGATCGCTCTCAAATATTTTATACGCATCCGAGATGCCTGCCTTTCGCCCGTCCTCGCCCAACAGAACGCCTCTGATAAAACAAAGCAAAGCAGACCATTAGTCACTGATAAGATCATCAAAAACCCTTCTCATAAACACTCTGGAAAAGACGAAAGAAAAACAAAGAGATTTTACCCACCTAGAAACGCAGCAAAAAACACGCCGATTGAAAAATACAGCAGACGTAAAGTATACTGCACAATTAACCAACACTGAGACATTCATCGATATGCGAGATGGGTATTATGCCACGTTTTGCTATCTAAAAGAAATGATTATTACCGTTTCGATAGTATTACGGAAATCCCCAGCCGATGAAGGAGCATTTCCTATTGTGTCTAACAAACTGCTTACTATAAGCATCATCACAGGCGTGGTCATTCCATCTGTAATGGTTCCTACAGTGCCGAATGCCATAAGCCACAGATCCAATGAATCAGCATACTTGAAAAGTTTCCATATCGAGATATCTGAATCCTTCGGACGAGCACCAGTATTGTCGGTGTTGCTTGGTTTAGGCAAATCGACTGCTATCTTGTTCTGCATCTTTTCTTCATCTCGTTCTTCCAGACTTGACATCTCCATTTGTTCTGTCGCCATATTCTTCAGGTGCAGGAAGAACACGGGACTTCTTCACCCTTCTGTATCTTCTCGCAAGACAATGTCTTACTCAACCAGAAGCCTCTTACCATCGTCGCAAATGGCCTTTACTTTCTAATATACAATTTTAAAATGGAAGTAGACAGTCAAACGAGGAGGTTCGCGTAAGGTATTAATAAAATAAGTCTGATAAGCGAATCGTGATAGTATTGTATTAAAAAGGAAAATTACAATAAGAGATGGTTGCATAAAAAATAAATTCCAGATACTAAGTCAGGGATCTATATCTTTCCAAATCTAAAAGTATGGATTGACTTTCTTTACTTTCTGGAAGATTGAGTTCGTCATTGGTGACGAAATAGTAAGATGTAGAGTTTTCTTTCTCTTTCTTTAAAAAAACGCATTCATGTAGCTAGTTAATTATTAGTTTACTGCCTGATGTGTCTTGTAGTAATTATTGATTAATTGTTTAAGATGTCTTGTTTATCTGATGTTTCTTCTGATAATAATCGAGTAATTGTTTAATGTTTCTTGTAGTAATCATTGATTAATTGTTTAAGGTGACTGGTTTATTTGATACATATTATTTACCATCAAATAATAAAATGAAAAGAGAGTGAATCACTAATTGGTTGATTATATGATATTTAATATTGGTGAACAATATTTAGCTTGAGCAATATTTATCCTGTTATTCAATATTGAATGATGTAGTCCATGATGTATATGGAGTAGGATGTATATGGAGTAGGTTAACTTCGAAGCAAACATACTTGTTTTTCAAGGCAAAAAAAATGGGCTTGAATCCTGTCAAATTTTCAGGGGTAGGGTGAGTTTTTCGTGGATCAAAGTTCCATGCATTTCAACAACTTATTTCAGTGGTTTTGCCCCATTTTAAACCAACCCAGATATTCAGAAAATCAATCAAAGTTCTAGATTGGTCCAAAATTTAAAACTGCACTTAACCTACCGCTAATATATATACTTAACAACATTAAATATAGTAGCAGATAATTTACATACTTATATACAATTACCTACTATTACATTGAATACTGCATAACAAACTGAACTAGTTTCATTTAAATATAAAATCTCAATCAATGGATTCCATAATTGATGAACATACTTACAAAGTAAATCCCTTTTTGGGCAACCCGCAGTATGTTCTGTCCATTATCCACTTGTCATTTGAAATTTTGATTCCATAATTGGTGCACAAACTTGAGTTTCGAGTAAATTCCTTTTTGGGCAATCCACTGGTCCGTGTTCCGTTTTACCCGTTATTCACTTATGTTTCGAAATTTTCAGGTTTCGGATCGTAACGTGCGTCTAAATTCTTCGAATAAAGTTGATGAGCAAAGTTCTATTTTTACTAGTAATTTTCTCTTGGGGCAATCCACTGTACAATTTTTCTAAATTTTCATGTTTCGGATCGTAACATGTGTCAAAATTCTTCGAATAAAATTTGATGTCAATCAAAGTTCTGTTTAGTTAAGATGAAAATTATAATTAAAAATATATTTTATTAAAATTATATTTTTAAATATTTATTTGTCACTTAAATAATTTTATAATTAAATTAATTTATATTAAAATTTTTATAAATTTATATTTGAAATTTCATAAATTTAATTACAAACATTTATTTAATTAAAATTTTCATAAATTTAATTACAAAGATTAATGTAGTTAGTTAATGTTATTGTTCCAAAGCAGGTTGTCTCAGACTTGATTAGGTTACATAATCTAAACTACTCTTTTTACATTACATTGATTGCCATTCGGTAAAAGATAACTCGTCTTCAAAGAATGATCTTGAATGAAGTTTTATTTCAAAGTAACATTTGTATTTGTATTTATATTTATATTTATATTTATAAATAAAAATTATTAAAAAATAAAATAAATAATAGAGAAAATATTGATATTAAATTCAGATTTTTATTTTTAATAAGTAAAAAAATTATATTGTTTAAAAAACTTAATATAAAAATATTTAATTAACACATAATAAATTAATAAATTAGGTGAATCAAATTTAGTTAAAAAGATGATATTATATGATATTAATTTTTTTAATGAATTTATTATGAACAGTTTAGATTCTTTCCAAATATGTTCAAAAAATATGTTTTGTTATTTTTAGCTTGATGTATTATTAATGATGAATGGAGTGTTCATTCTAAATATTGAAAGTTTTAAAACAATTTATTTCCAAAAAAATTATGCATCAATATATAATAAAACAATTAAATAAAAGCAAAGTTTTTATAGGATTTCAAAAGATTTTTTTTTAAAGGCTTTCAATATTTTATATGATTAGTCAAATAGTGATAGAGTCATCTATTTAGATAGGTATTGTTCTTCATGGCCATCCAAATCTGCCACTTTTGGGAGGAGACACCAAAAAATCCAGCCATGTTAAGGGTTGGTGTCTAATGGTGAGTTGTAAGCGTTTGTGGAAGTTCATTAACAAATAATATAATAAAAAAACATTCAGGTAACAAAGTTTGAGAAAATATTCATCCAGAAGAAACACAAAAAAATCTAGCCATGCTAAGGGTAGGTGGCCAACGACCAGTTGTAAGTGTTTGTGGAAGTTCATTAACAAATAATTTAAAAACATCTTTCTTAATTTACAAAGTTGAGAAAATCTTCAATTACTTTTTCTTTTTTCAAAGATATCTAATAATAACAATCATTCATCCATACCATCTAAACTAAATCCAATTAAAAAATAATTAAAAAATATTTATCCTATCTTAATTAAGGATCCCAACAAATTTATTAAATTAAACTTAAATTCAAGTATTTTTTCATCAATTAACTATAATGACATGCCAAAGTTTATTCAACAAACTCATTAAGCTCATAAATTAAGAAAAATAAAAATAAAAAATAAATAATATAAATAAATAAAAAGTTAAACTGTAACAATTTTTTTCATCAATTAAATTAAGTATAAGTCCGTGCCAAAGTTTATTAAGAAATAAATAATTTATCGAATATAATTAAATTTTAAACATTTACACCCTTATTTCAAACAAAATAAAATAGTTAACCCTTTCACTTTGTCTTCAATGGCGAGCACGAGTGCATTTGAAGCTTATTATAGAAAATATAGCTCAAAGGATATTACCATTATTTTCTTACAAATATTTAAAAGTAGTGATCCATTTTTCAATACCCCATGAATTATTATTACGTTTCTGATATACCATTTGTATTAATCCAAATATTTTTAGAATTTAATTCATTGCTTATTTTGTGCATGATTATTATAGTTGTTAGGATTTATACAATTTAATTAATAACTTTTTTTAATAAGGGTTTTAAGTTGTTGATTAATATGGATTCAAGTTGAAAAAATAATGTCAATATATGGTATATATTGTGATATGGTATATATTGTGGTATATATTGTGGAAAGAAATGTAGAGGATGATAATGCTAAATATTAATGAGTTTATAGATATTGTGGATATAAAAAGAATATTTAATTTTAATAGGATTTTATTTATTGAAATAAATATTCTGAAGAGGTTTAATAAAAGGATTGTACCAAATATTTATGAATATCTGAGTATTCTTTAATATCTTATAAATATACATGCTATGCTACAAGTACTCATAATTCTATACATCATATATACATTTTGCACTGATTTATAACAAAATTAGCAATTTTTATTCAATTATGCTAATGATAAACGTTCTGCCCTGCAAATCCATTTTGCATATGAAACGTATAAAGTTGGCATTTATATCATTATCCTTACAAGTCATGATCAACAGGTTTTTTTTTTCTTTTCAAAAAGTTAAATGACAGTATCACGCCCGTGCATCACTTCAAAAAATTTGTGTGAAAGTGGATAAGTTTCAAAAATGTCCAAAATATATTTATGGCTTTAAAAATGTTATATTTATGGCTTTAAAAATGTGAATAGAATTTCGTTTATGGTTTTCTGGTTTACTAATTAGAATCCAGTGGATTTCTCTCCACGTAATATGAGAAATACGTTACACCTTAATTCACTTATACGTTACTCTTTACTATCCGATTCTAGATTTTAAAAGTCGAATTTTTTTGCAGATGTTACCCTTTATTTGACTTATACGTCACTCTTTACCATCCGAGTTTACATTTTTAAATTAAAAAATAATAACACAGGCTGTGAAATATAATTTAAAAAATAATAACACAGGTTGTGAAATATACTTATCCTTTACTGTCAGATTTTGAAAGTCAACTTTATAGAGAGATATCCGGTCGATGGATTTGAACAATTGTAAAGTGGAATGGAATCAAATATTATACAGTAGCATATATATATATATATATATATATATCCGGTTGATGGATTTTCCTGGCCTGGTGCCGAAATCGGAGGAGGCGCGAACTTTCCCACAGGATATCTCCTGAGTCCTCCACAAATATTGATCACGATTCAGTTCTTCCTTTTAACACGGGCTTCCATGTTGGATGGATACAACATCGAACGTTGCAGTTCCGACAACCACTGAACTTGCGCAATTACTTTCGATTTCGAATTTCCTATTAAACAAAAATATGAGCAACGAAAGAAAAAGTTGGAGACAACATGATAGAAATAAGTATTAAAAAGCTTCATACTGATGAGTCATGAGCCGTTCACAGTTAATCACAGCCATAACAGATCGTGCAACAGGAAGATTATTCAAACACCGTTCACTGTTTCTGAAACCCATCGCTCATTCGTGACAGTGTTTGTGAAAAAAATGTTTAAAATAGAACTTAAAAAGTCAAACGGGGCACACCCGACCCGACCCGACATATGAGAATGCCGTCTAAATCAGCCCAGCGTCACTTGCTCTACGAAGTGCCCGTTGAAAGCATCTAGCTTGCCTTTTAGCATTATTGGTATTCTTTTAAAAAAAAAAATCCAAATCCAAGTTCTATGCTCTATGGAACTTTTTTGCTTTTTGATTATGGAACTTTTTTCCTTGTTTATTTTAAGAGAATCAGGTTTTGGTTTGTTAGCCCCTGCCATATAGGGCAGCATGGACTATATAAATAGGTTTTTCTTATTAGTCCTTGCCCTTCGGTCTAGCAGGGACTAATAGCAATCAATTTTTTATTCTTCTATTAGTCTCACACAAAAAAAAAACTATTAATCAAAGTTTTAATAATGTCATACAATTTTATGATTCACATTTGTGCTTTTAACCATAAGTTTTAAGTTTAAGGCTTTATTTAGCTTCATATCGAGGCAAGCGGCCTTCAAACTTTGAAAAAGAAAAACTTGAAACTTAGTTAACGGATATGTTGGAAGCCATATGAATTAACTAAGTTTCAACTTAGCATTAATCCAAAACATAAAATGCTTAATATTTTTGGATGCATAGCTCATAACGACGTCTATGGTGAGGTGCCAACCTTGTCTTGGTGCGCTTCCAAATGCCCTTCCACTTGGTCACTAGCATGTGCCTTGGCATCACTATTTTTGTTTCTCTTCATCGATTACCTGCCATCATTCTTTGCATGCTCCTGCTTCACTCTTTGCATGCTCCTTCTTCCCCTCCTGGTTTGAATACTTACCATACTTTGATAGCTATCTGCCCGCACGTCTCCGTGAAATAACCCTTGCACCTGCAATATGTCAAGGACTGAGAGCTACGGGATCTGACGGAGAGTCCTGCAATATGTCAAGGACTGAGAGCTACGGGATCTGACGGAGAGTGTGTGTCTCAGAGACAACGGTGTCGTTCCAGAGTTTGGAGACGAGAGAGGCAGAGTGGCGGTCGAAGACGGAGATCAGCCGTCTGACAATTGCGGAAACGAGAAATCCGTGTTGTGTCACTCTCTCCACACTGATCTCCTCCTCTGCCGCCATTATTTCTCTCTGCAAGCACTTGGCCATGATCTTCGTTATTTGACAGATTCTGATCTCTCTGTGTTCCCATCAATTCTTCGTCTTCTTGTTTGCTGCAAGAAAACCCTAGCTCGGATTTGAAAGGAGGGAATGTGAAGGCCATCTGGTAAGGATTTCCGCTACACCGATGTTCACTCAATCGGTAGGGATTGCCGCTACACCGACGTTCACTCTATCTTCTCTGAGTCGACAGAAATGCAGGATTTCAAACTCGTTTGTTTACTGTCCAAAACAAGTCTAAACTTTTGATTTAGACGTAATCATGTGGTCCAAACCCCATTCACTCTATCTTCTCTGAGCCGACATAAATGCATGAGTTCGTTTGTTTACTCTCCAAAACGTTCGTTTGTTTACTTCAATAGCTACCTTCCCACACGTCTCCATGAAATAACCCTTGCACCTATAATATGTCAAGGATCGAGAGCTTCCACTTGCAATATGTGACAGAGAGCTTCCACTTGCAATATGTGGAGACTTCGTGAAATAGAAGGTAAGTCAAATCAAATTTACCAGTCAAATCATTGGCATAATCTATTTTGCTTCGATTTTACAGTGAATTTAAAAGATACAGTATATTTGTGATAAAAAAAAACTAAAGATATTGTTTTTAATTCAATTTTCAGATATTCAAATGTTATTATTGGTAAAAGGAATTTGACAAAAAATAGTTGTTTCAATTATACAGAATACAAATACAAATTGGACATGAAAACCAGGTAGTAGGGAGCTTACCATGAATAGCAAGGAATTTATGAAGCAGATAGCCAAGAGCTTCTACAACGATTTGAAATTCACAGTAACGAAGACGACACCCCAGCATCCACGTACACACATTTACTTTGATTCCAGTAGCACTCATTCTTCCTTGTTATTGCTTTGCCAGTTATCTTGCTATGATTAATTACCTCATAGCAAACAACTTCTCTTTATGATTTTTGCTCCAATCCTCCATATTTTCTCCCCTGGGGCGTTCCAATCCAATACCCCTTTGGCATAGGCAGCACAGGCTATGGCCACCCGCGATTTTCAGGTGAAATGGGATACTGAATTTTCTGATACTTCTTCTCTTAACATCAAATGCCACAATTACAGTATAAGGAAATCGTTCCTTGACGAAGTATCTCTACATGTTTTGGACGTGATGATTAACCAAAGTCCATGTTATCTCCCAAAAATGCATCTCTAGATTTCGCTAGCTCTCCTTTTAAGATCGTTTCCCCTAATTCCAGTCTCACTTATTTGCTCAACTGCAGGGAACCCATTAACGACTATTTACAAATAGACTGTGCAAATACTTCCTACCTGGGATTCAATGATTCCAAAGCCTCAAATAGGTGCATGCCAATTTTCAAGAAGTAGAACCCAATGACTTCACGGTAACCTGTCACGAGAATTTAAATTATGGCAAATGTGCATTTTGCAAGGGCTCCACTACAATGAGAACCTCATTTTGGTTGATTTCCGCCTTGTTCCAAGTGGGGACAGAGCATTTAGCCCCGCCACATTTGTTTGCGTTCTTATTTACACTTTTGTTTAACACAATCGAGATAACCTTCATCGTTCTCTGTAAAACGAACGATATTTGCAGAGTTCACTGTAAGAGGGAATTGGGCAGCAACATCTTGATGTATATTTAACGGTTAGAGGTTTGAAAAGTGTAAGCAACAAATGTTATAAATATTAACAAATAGTACATCTAAAATTGTTCTAAATATTCTTGTTTACTTGTACAACTTTGAAATATTTCAATAATTAATACTACGTTGATGTTTTCATTGTATAACATCTAAAATTTCTCTAAATATTCTTGTTCACTTGTACAACTTTGAAATATTTAAATAATTAATACTACAATGATATTTTCATTGAGTCTGGATCATTCTCCACAGAGCGCGCAGAGGAATTTTAGATGATCAAAAACACATATAGAATAGCTAACCCTCACTTCTAAAGAGAATATATATATGTTCCACTTATTCCTTCAAGGGTCTTTTCTTATATCTCTTTCTTTCACAGTAGTGAACCTTCCTTTCTAGGTGAATCACATATATTAATCACCTATATCTAAAAATGGGGAAGCTGTCATAGAATCAAGTAATAGTCTCTTTATGCACATGGAAGAGGTGCACTTAAATGAACGTGGTGACCTAACTGAATGAACGAGGCATGATCTCTTAACTTACCCTCTCTTCACTCATAATTTTTTCATTGTTTGCATATAAGAGCATAACTAAATACAAATTTTCAAATACAACCGAAGCATATGATATGAAATGCGAATTGAATTTTCCTTTAACAATGTCCAGTGTATGTCCAACGTCCCTGGATGGGTGGTGCAATAACTCTTTTAATGTATAAAAATACAATTTTATATGTATGATATACAAATAAAACTAGCCCAGCCACTTAAATGGGATATGTATATTTAATGTTTTAAAAGGGCATTGCAAAATTTGGAAAGAACCGGGTGCAGAACACTGTTGTCATGATCGTTGTCTCTATGTGTCAAAAGAAACGATAACTTACATGTGCAAATGCTTGGCTGTGGTGGTAACGTACTNGGTTAGAGGTTTGAAAAGTGTAAGCAACAAATGTTATAAATATTAACAAATAGTACATCTAAAATTGTTCTAAATATTCTTGTTTACTTGTACAACTTTGAAATATTTCAATAATTAATACTACGTTGATGTTTTCATTGTATAACATCTAAAATTTCTCTAAATATTCTTGTTCACTTGTACAACTTTGAAATATTTAAATAATTAATACTACAATGATATTTTCATTGAGTCTGGATCATTCTCCACAGAGCGCGCAGAGGAATTTTAGATGATCAAAAACACATATAGAATAGCTAACCCTCACTTCTAAAGAGAATATATATATGTTCCACTTATTCCTTCAAGGGTCTTTTCTTATATCTCTTTCTTTCACAGTAGTGAACCTTCCTTTCTAGGTGAATCACATATATTAATCACCTATATCTAAAAATGGGGAAGCTGTCATAGAATCAAGTAATAGTCTCTTTATGCACATGGAAGAGGTGCACTTAAATGAACGTGGTGACCTAACTGAATGAACGAGGCATGATCTCTTAACTTACCCTCTCTTCACTCATAATTTTTTCATTGTTTGCATATAAGAGCATAACTAAATACAAATTTTCAAATACAACCGAAGCATATGATATGAAATGCGAATTGAATTTTCCTTTAACAATGTCCAGTGTATGTCCAACGTCCCTGGATGGGTGGTGCAATAACTCTTTTAATGTATAAAAATACAATTTTATATGTATGATATACAAATAAAACTAGCCCAGCCACTTAAATGGGATATGTATATTTAATGTTTTAAAAGGGCATTGCAAAATTTGGAAAGAACCGGGTGCAGAACACTGTTGTCATGATCGTTGTCTCTATGTGTCAAAAGAAACGATAACTTACATGTGCAAATGCTTGGCTGTGGTGGTAACGTACTTGGTTGTATTTTATATCGTGTCCAGGTTCAAACAATTGAAATAATGGAAACAAAGGATTAATTTAATTCAATGAATTGATGTGACTAAAATATGCATCATGTTTGATATCAGTAGTTCAAGTTCCAATTGCTTAAGTTCCCATTGTTGACCCACCAACAGTAAAGGTAAAGGTAGTTTCCCCAGCGATGGCAGTTTCTGCAGCGAGGTGAACGACTCAATTAATTAGTTTAGTGAAATCCTGACCTGGCTAACCTCGCTATTGCAAACTAACTTTTGAACAACTATTCCTGACATTAGATCAAACTGTTCAACTGTTTTCACTGCCTTCTTAGTAGGGACTTGTTGTTGCTCAACTGTTCTTGTTTCTTTATTTTTCTGTCAAAGTTTATATAGTTGGATTGGATTTCATTTTTGAATTGATGTTTTAACCTAAGGGTGATACAATTTGTGAATATCATTTAATGTTTTATCTTGAGTTTTCGTGATGACTTATTAGTCCCTGTCGTAGGCATAGAGGGACTATAGCAATCGATAAATCGTTGACCTGATATTAGATTGTGCATTGACTAGAAATATTTCCATATTGTCTATTGTTGGAACAGGGGAAGTGAAGACATCGATTTTAATATAATAAAAAGTATCATGTTTGTCAAGATCTGATTGGACAAAGGATTGGAGGTCTTATTGCAACCTTTGTTATTCCCAATGTTAAATATCTTGCCCTGTCCAAAGTATTTAGTAGTATATGGTATTTTTGAATTATATATTTTATTATGCATTGGTCGACGGTGGATTAATGCTAGCATTAGCTCGAATGTATCCCTTAGCATTTTTTGCTGGGTAGAATACATTCTCCACCATATTACTATGTTTGATTTTTGCTATATCGTTGCGTGCTTCGAGAGAACAAGCTTGCCACACTGCATATTTTCTTAAATTCTTGCACAGGCCTGCGCCCTTCGACGGTCCTGACAGTCTTAAATGTTTACCTAATAGCTCTGGCAATGTTAAATAATTATTGTACAGATGGGTTGCAATACAGTTTCGTTCATGGTTGACATCGGTGCTCGAGTGTTCGATCCTTGTTCGGTGCTTCGTTCCATGGTTCTGGTTCTTGTTTGATTCAACTTTGCAAAGTTGAGGTCCTGTAATTGCAGTTCGAGCTCTTCGTGGTTGTTCACTGGTTTGTTGTTTTTCAACTTTGCAAGCTATTGGACTTGTTGTCGCGATTTGCAGTTTTTGGGGCTGAGCTCTTGTCATCCTTTGTTGATGGGTAAGTTTTCCTGTTATTGTTGTTTTTCAATGGTGGCAGCCCCACCATCTTTGTCTGTGCTCTTATTTTCTGTAACTGGAAAGCATGCATCTTGCAATGCAGAGGGCTTTACGAAAAGTAGTTGGGAGCCATCAGAAGAGGGAACCATTGGGCGGGGCCTGTACGCAGGGTATGCTTTCATTCTGTGGGTGGGAACACTATGTCTGCCTGTTCTATTTTTGCCGAGTAAAGTTATTGTTTTATTTATTTCTCTGTTTTCTTGTCATCTTTTGTGGGGACTAGGGGGGATTGAATTTGAGAAGAAGAAGGTTCAAAGATACATATGGGAATTGGTGCCCTGCTTTGTTTTTTTTTCCTATTTTGCTACCTTTTATTTTTTTCTCCTGCTTTTCTCTATTTTCATAGAAAGTGAAACTATGTAGCAAATAGCTTCAAAGTGACAGTTAAAGAGATGGACGAGGTAATAGATGTTGATTCGTACGAAATAGTTGCATAGTCCATTGTACATGACAGCATTGACGTGGTTTTTCATAGCAATGCACTTTTTAGATTGGATGCATTCTCGTATACTGTTGGGGGTTGCCTTTTTTATACATTCCAGGTTCTATTGCATTTCCACTATTCGTCGACATAGATGCTCAATGGATTGATAGATTATTTCTTGACCTGTTTTAAAAATGGCGATGTCGAGGCTTTGCAGTCCTATGAATACGAACTAGAATCTGATTTTCTTCGGCAGTTGCATGGAATACAAGATGTCAGTACATATTTTTCAAAAATGCAGTTGTCTGCATCTCCAGTTCTACCTCCGCATGAGAGGGGACTTTTGGGAGATACATTTTGTATGCGATGGTTGTCTTACTGGCTGAATATACCAGTTTCCATTTGGTCATTGACAAGAAAAACAAGATATCTAATATTCAATAAAACTGCATCTGACAATCCATATTGCATCTTGCTCCATGATGCCAATGTCGTTAGTGGCCATTATGAACCACTGGTGTACAGAAAAATGCCCATATGCAATATAGAAGGTCCTCGTATCTACTTGTCTATTATTTGCAAAGACCTTCAATCGCAATGCAAAGGGATTTTGCATGGCATAGATTGCCATGGTTTATAGCTGGCAACAAACCTTCTGTCTAACTGTGGAGATAGTCTGTTCAATGCAATTTGTTGTTTGGTACCAGCAGAATTCGATGTTCAGTCACTTCGAATTTACACTATATAGTCCTTTTGCAATGCAATTATAGGTGGCAGCCAATAGGCTTTTAGGTGCTTACATCAACACCTTTGCCCATATCTCATAGAAAATATGCCGGTAGTTGGAAGTCGATAGGAATACCTTGTGAACATGGCGCTTCCATATGAAAAAAGGCATATGGAGGGTTGTGGATTATGTTTGCAATGGTTGTCTGTCATATTCAGGGTTAATATCCAGGTGTGGTTTCCCTTGCTAGATGCCAATGTCCATTCCTCAGTTATTGATTCAAATTGTGATCGAACAATTGAAATCCTTTCGTTGAAAACATATACAACACATATCCATTATGAACCTTTGCTTGCAAATATCGATATTTTAGGGTTGACTGTCCATGCCACCCAAACGACATCGAATTTGCATACACGTGGAACGATTTTTTGTGAAAATGAAAGTCCTCCCAGTTGCGATATGGGAAGACAGGGCTTGAACAAAAAAAACATGCGTAAAATTCATGATAGTTGTGATGAGGCCATAGACGGCTTAGAGAAAAAACGTAGAGTAAGTTATCACAATTTGAAAAAAAATATTCGTCAAATTCGCCCAACTTCTGAGAAGGTCATAGAGACCTTGAACAAAAAACGTAAAGTAGTTTCTCAGAAAATGGGTGAAAGTGAAATTCATCCCAGTTGCCACCATCTCATCATGCCTTTGGGCAAGAAACGTAGACTAAGTTACCACAACTTGAAAATGGTCATGCACAAGAGAAAAAAATACATTCGTACACTTCCTTTTAGAGAGAAACTCACATGTGACAATGTAAAGAAATCTGGTCGTGCAGAACAAAGCATAAATAGGTGTGATTGCATATCCCAGAATGGTGATGCAACTGTACGACTTCATGATCTACAAGCAACACCATGCAGTAGTAGCAATGAAAAGAAGGAAACAATTTCTACAAATACTTCCCTTCGAAAGCAAAATGCAAAACATAACTACATGAAACAAATTAAATACATTCCTTCCATTGCATGTGCAATTTGTGAACAATTGAATTTTTCAAAAAACAACAAGTCTTTCATGCCTGATTTGCAAGCAGAATACCTTCACTTGACAGCCCAAGATAAACCATTTTCCAGTGCGAAAGTTTGTCTTCCATGCAAACAATCGCTTGAAAATGGAAAAATGCCACAGTTTTCTACCCCTGACCGAATAGGATGTAATACAGCACTAGAAGATGCAAGTACACTTACAGAACTCGAGGAGAGACTTGTGTCTCTGCGAACTACATTTGCCCAAATCAGACCTTGGGGCTATAAACGACCCGAGATGGGCTTAACAGGATCAATTATTAATGTGCCTGTTCAACTAGATGTTGTGCAAAAAGCGTTGCCACAATCTATTAACAGTACAATTACAATCGTCGTGGCTCTGAAAAGACGCTTGCGATACAAAAATGCCTATCAGACAGGAAAAGTGCATGTGCATGTTGTTATGAAAGCATTAGAGGAATTATGTTCCAGAGCCCTGTACAAAGCAGAGAACATTTGTATAAATTCCAACTAGAACAATGTTCTCGCAGAAGAATATGGAAACTCTGTAGATACTCTTGAAAATCCTAGTAATTTTGATGCAAGTGATGAATTGAACAATGAAACAGCTGCTGAAACATTGGTGCATGGATTCACTGATTCATAGTTCATTCGTGACTTGCAAGACGAAATTGTTGAAATTGCACCTGCCGAGGGGCAGCGTCCACTTGGAATATTCAAGGACAAATTCACGGAGGAAATGAACTTTCAAACACTCTTCTATGGAGATTCACGTGGCACTGATATTACATAACGATTCAGTGATCATAAAATAGTTCGATGGGAGCTGCTACATTCAAGCGGTTGCTTCTCTTGTCACATAACAAATTTGTTTTTCAAGACATTGCGCATAATAATTGAGCAAGTTCTATCCTGCATGTGGGTTCGAATAAGAAAAGGCAAGTTAGAAGGAAGAAAGTTGTTCGCGAAGGATGTGAAGTACAAATTTAACCTAGAAAAAATTCTAAAATCTGATATTGGATACATAGATTTCAAAAACATCCGCACCTCTCCTGACTATTCGCAACAAAACAAAACAAAATGTTTTTGCAATGATCCGGAAATAAGGCCCACCAACATTTTTCGTCACATTTACAAGAGCAGAGCACTACTGGGATCCATTGGTGGCTGCAGTATCTGACCTGCATAAGAATAAGAAATGTAAAAAAGAAACCATTACACTGGAAAATAGCGACATTGACTACCTCATAAGAAAAGACCCAGTGACATGTACTCGCTACTATAGACATAGAATAAATGCTTTGAGACAATTGATATGCCATGATGAAACATTTTTTGAAAAAATATCGGACTTCTTTTTTGTCACTGAATTCCAAAATAGGGGAAATGAACATGACCACACATTGTTGTGGATAGAGGATGCACCGGTGTATGGAGCTGATAACAATTCAAAGATCGAACAATTTGTGGATAAATACATAACATGCAACATAGATCATTTGGATCTAGAACTTGTGAAAGTCCATAGACATTACCATACAAGAAGTTGTAGAAAACAAAAAAACTCACATTCCAGATACAACTTTCCCGTGCCGCCAATGAGAGCTACAAGAATCATAGAGCCAATTAGTGTAGAGGAAAATGTTTTTGTTGAGAAATATAAATCCTTGTTCACATTTCTAGAAGAAGGGGGATTTGATGAAATGATGAGCTTTGATGCCTTCTTGACACAGGTAAATCTTTCAGAAGATGAGTACATCCAAGCCATACAACATACGCTTAGGCAACCAACACTTTTACTTAAATGAAAACTCTCCCATATTTGGAACAATAGTTTCTCCAAGGATATGCCAGTTATGTGGAAAGAAAATATAGATGCGCAGTACATGCTGAATGCATATGCTGCAGCATCATACTGTACCTCGTATATGACGAATATTGACAAATCTATGACAAGTGAATTCAGAAAAATATGCAAAGAACATGAAAGAAGTCATATTGATGCCATACAAATGATACACACACTTGGCAATACATTGCTTAATATTCAACAAATGTCTGCTCAGCAAGAAGTTCACATTGCACTTTCCTTGCCCCTCACTTGTAGTTCAAGAAAATGTTTCTTCATAAACACATCTCCACTTGAAAAACACACATTTGTCCTTAAACCATTAGTTTTGCTACAACAAGAGCCCAACAATTCAGAGGACGTGGTATGTTGCTCTATTATTGATTATTACATCCAACATCCATCTCCTATTAGGCATATCTTCTTCGCAGAATTCGTATCGCATTACAAAAAAAATGGTGCACCCATATCAAAAAGAAAAAAACCCTCTGTCATACGATTTGTCAAATACAACAAACATTGTGACTATGAAAACTATTGTAGAGAAAAACTGTTTTTGTACATTTCGTTCGATGAAAATGAAGAGACATTAATGCATAACTTTTGTACATGGGAGGCTACGTATCTTGTGTCTAAGACTATGGTGCACATCAATGAATCTAGATTTACCTACAATGTTAATCCAACATGGGGCGATCTAGAGGTTGCACTTAATGACCTAGAAAACCCTGGCAATCATGATGACACATTCAGTAACCCAAAAACAACCAGAACTGCTTCTGAGTCCTATTATTTACAAGGCGATTTGCCTCATCCTCCAATGGCTAGAAGTGAAAAACGTATCAATCTTGGTTTTCAAGTTACAAAAAAATCCTTTCCTAATTGAAAATAATGAATACCACAGAACAAGACGTCTCTTGAATCATGAACAACAAACAATTGTAAAGGATATTTCTCCTAAAAAACGCTTGAAAATGAACAGTCCTCTGCACGTGTTCCTTACAAGCGCAACAGGAACATGAAAGACATTCACAGCAAAAGCATTGTTCCAAATGCTTATACGAATCTATGATTCAAACAATTCCTCTGATCCTATGACCAAAGGGCCTAATAGTTTCATACACAGGAAAATTTGCATACAATGATGGTGAAACAACGGTCCACTCTGCATTTTTAATGCCTTTTAACAAGTCACGGTTTATTCCACTTAGCAAGGAAATGTTGGATACATTATCTAAGATTTATGAGGAACTCCAACTTGTATTTATAGATGAAGCATCTTTGATTGGGAGTCGGTTCTTGTATTCCATTGACAACTAACTAAAAGCATAAAACATGTGTAGATGAAATACTTTGGAAACATTGACATGATATTCTGTGGGGATCTTTACGAGGCACAACCCATCCTAGATTCTTTGATATTTGAACAACCCACGATCAACATGGAAAAATTCACCCATGACTTCTAGAGGGACAATATTAAATGCTTTGAGTTGCATACTACAATGCACCAAACAGATGAAACATTCATTGCAATACTAAATAGAATGTGCACCAACAACCAAACACATGATGACTTGACCCATATCAATTTGAGATGCTTCTGGCCTGCACCAATAGACCCAACATTCCCTTACCTGTTCTACGAAAATAAGGATGTTGCAAACCATAAAAGACACATGCTCTCCCTAATCCCTGGCAATGATATCATCATCAATTCCATTGACCTGGAAGAACACAACCATGGAAATGTGCCATGGCATGAACATTCAGTCACTTTACCTTTGTAGCTTCTCCTCAAATTAGAAATGTTGGTTGAAATATACGCTTGCAACTATGATTCACAAGATGGCTTAGTGAATGGTGCAGATGGAATACTGAAAGGCTATACCAAGACAGAAAAAGTGGATGTCCTTTGGATCAAGTTCCATGAACCACATATAGGCAAGCGACAAGCGAGCAAGTTGTCTTATCTATATAATTCAAATAATGGAAGCGATTGGACACCTATTTTGCGAATATCGAAGCCAGTATCAACATCAACAAAGACATGTCAACTGAAGATTCAAAAATTGTTTCCGATTAAACTTGCATGTGCACATACAGTCCATAGATCACAAGGACTAACACTTGATAAAGTTGCTTTTTAGCCTGCTGGAATTTGGATACATGGACTTGTCTACACAACACTGTCCCGTGTTAGAAGCATAGAGTCCTTCTATTTACTAAGTCCTCTCACAAAATATAACTTCAGTGAAACATAATGTTGATATTGAAATGAAACGATTGAAGACCACCGCAAAATGGAAACTTCATTATGATTACCAATCCATACAAACAAATTCATCTGTGTCAATTCTCTCGCTTGACACACACGGCTTAAATGCACACAGGGATGATATACTGAATGAATATGATATAATGCAATCCGATATTCTATGCTTGCAAGAAACACACACGGTATTATGCATGCAGAACAAACAATTCCCAAATCACAATCGCATATCAAGTTACATTACACATGGGGTCATGATACTGGTGAAAAAACATCTACCAATTTTGGACCATATACATATCGAAGAAAACAATGTTGAGCTAGTGCTTGCAATTTTTTTTTCTCATGAAACAAAAGTTGTAATACTGAATTTGTATGATGCTCCCCATGCAACATTCTCCAACATAGTACATGTTATTTCCAATGCATTGACCCATTTCCATCTGAATGGACCCATTGTACTTGTAGGAGACTTCAATATCAATATGCTACAAAATACTGGCATAACAAAAGAATTGGAAAACTACATGTGCAAATAAAGTCTCCACTTTCTTATGAACAACACAATCCATATGCAAAATGCACTAATTGACCATGTCTAGTCCAATGTGCCCATTCCTCAATACAGTATGTTTGTCTTAGACACGTATTGGTCTGATCACGATACAATTGGTATTGCACTTGAATTATGACATATACATCAAAGTTATTGCAAACTCATATTTGTATGTTTCAAAGCATATATGTATCTCTGATTTGTACACACATCGCTCTAGACGGTGTTCTACTCGAATTATAAAATTTACATTGTGCAGGAAAAAAAAAAAAGGTACATCCTCCAAAAAACTATTTATGATTCTATACAACGTACTCTATTTTTTTTTATATATATACATAGTAGTTGCCTTTTTCTTAACATCTGAACTTATGTGCATATCCATTTTCCTTTGTACTTTTGTTCATAGAAATAGACAGGAAAATCAGAGGATGTAAAGAAATCCCACTCACACATGTAGAACAAACCATGCAAAGGTGCACCCTTTTCCTACCCATGTTCCACAGTAAACAATTTTTCGTTTACTTTCTCTATGTTTGTCAAACTTATTTGCAGCTATGATTTTTTTGGCTTTTTTATTTTGCGCATAGAGGCAACTACCCTACACATCCTCCATCCAACATATGCAATGTTGGATCGGCCACCCCACAAGTCCACTTATGAATTTCTATATCGCCCAACCATAACGGCTATTCACAGGACAGGAAACATTAGAGGCATATTGTACAACTCGCAAGTGCACGATCCAAATAATGGCGTCTAAAATCTCAGCCACCCCACAAGTCTGCCTGTCAAATTGTATATCATGGAACTATATGTTCTATTTGTAGAACACGGAACAACATAAGGCTTTTTTTTACCCCTCCTGCCCAAGAACCTGCAAGTATGGAATGCGATATGGATACATGGTGTATAAAATATGATGTCAATACTTAATAAAGGTACATATCTAATTTTTCCTCGTTTCTACACACACCAGTCTGGTAACCACAAAGTTGGTCTTGCACATGAATTATGAAATATGCACTAGGAGTCGGACGGAGCCAAGTCCGCGATCCAAATAAGTGTCTAAGTATGGAATAAGGGATCTGCGCATATTTTATATGTATTGCTCATTTCTGGGATCCTGCCAGCCCTGGAGTAGAATGTTGAGGCGGCAAGAACGCAAACCTTCTTGTCAAATTATTGTCATAAGCTATTTGTAAGTAACCTAGCAATAGAGCCCTATTTTTTACCCCGCCAGCTCGAGAACCCGCGATGCAGAAACTATCAATGGTCTATAAAACATAAGCCAACCCGCAAGTCCTCTTCTCTATTTGTATATCACGGAACTGTGTGTGCTATTTGTAGAACACCAAACAATAGAGGCATTTTTTGAGCTCGCCCATCCGAGAACCCTCCATCCCAAAAATGGCAAAGTATGTGCTATTTGTAGAACACAGAACAATAGAAGGCTTTTTTTGACCCCTCCCGCCTGAGAAACCGCAAGTATGGAATGCAATATGGATACATGGTGTATAAAATCTGATGTCGATACTTAATAAAGGTACATATCTATTTTCTCCTCATTTCTACACACACCAGTCTGGTAACCACATAGTTGGTGTTGCACATGAATTATGAAATATGCACTGGGAGTCGGACGGAGCCAAGTCCATGATCCAAATAAGTGGCTAAGTATGGAATAAGGGATCTGTGCATATTTGATTTGTATTTCTCATTTCTAGGATCCCTCCAGCCCTGGAGTAGAATGTTGAGTCGGTCAGAATGCAAAGCCTCTTGTCAAATTATTGTCATAATCTATTTGTAAGTAACCTAGCAATAGAGCCCCATTTTTAACCCCACCAGCCCGAGAACCCGCGATCCAGAAACTATCAATGGTTTATAAAATATAAGCCAACCTGCAAGTCCCCTTGTCTATTTGTATATCGCGGAACTGTGTGTGCTATTTGTAGAACACCAAACAATAGAGGCACTTTTTGAGCCCGCCCGTCCGAGAACCTGCCATCCCGAAAATGGCAAAGTATGGAATGACATCCGTACATTGATTCGTTGATAAATTCTGACTCATGCATCGTCAACATTGTAAACTCATCAATTTCATTATGAACTTTCACACTTGGCCATTCCTTCCTTGCTTGCTCTTCCTTGTTCCCCTCACCTTCGCATATCTGCATAATA
>SNQJ01S0020638.1:88834-112259 GCA_010110895.2 Picea sitchensis
CTTTTAGAAGAGACAGTTCTGGCATCTTATTAAGACTTGTATCCCGAAATCACATCAATACACAATTTTCTAGTGGCTATGACAACAACTGCAATTATCTCTAAAGGAAACACAGATCTATTGAGTGCAAGGCAGCTGCAAAAGCCTCCTAAACACACATTAAACAAGACAATAAACCTGGAGATGATGCCTCAACTCTCCTAGTTGCTAAACCCACTGCAGAGAACACTCTGTCAATGTAGATCTGCCACCCAACTGCCACAATGAGGTTCCTCCCTCCTCAAACCTTCCCTGCAGCCTGCACAAATGACCTCAACGACCTGTAGATGTCCCTACAGTCAGAAAATGGCCTCCACGTACTGCAAAAAGACCCCTGCGACCTATCAAAATCCTTACCTCCCACCTTTGCTTGCAGATCTGCCATAGAAAAGGGCATCGACCCCTTCTTAAGACCATGGGTCAAAACCATTCAACTCTCATTGATTTTCAATCATGAGTCTGTTTTGCTAACAGATTCCAAACTCATCAGTTAATCTGTGAGAAAGACCAGTAACCCTCCGATCAATACTTGATCCAACGATTCAGATCCAATCGAGATTTCACACATCGCGATTTCGGCATTCTTAGCGTTCATAGTTTTTGTCACTTACAAATCCCGATCCCCGAAACTCCGTGAGAGGTCAGATCAATGGTCCAGATCTGATCTTAACTCAACGGTTGCAATTGAGTCGCGATATCACATATCGCGAAATCGGCATTCTTGATGTATTGGTTTCTTTGCCTCTTGAGTTCGCGATCCCCGAAAATCCGATAAGAAGTTAAATCAACGGTCCAGATCTGATCTTATCTTAACGACAACGATTTAAATCGTGAAATCGCATATCGCGATTTCGGGGTTCTTGTTGTCAAGTGTTTTTGTCATTCCAAAGTCCCAATCCCCGATACTCCATGCAGAGAATCAACTGTCCAGATCACTTCTAACTTTACGGCTGCGATTAAATCGCGAAATCGCATATCGCNCGGGGTTCTTATTGTCTAGTGATTTTGACATTTCAAAGTCCCGATCCCCGATACTCCAATATTGTCTAGAATTAACGGTCCAGATCAAAGTTTGATCTGACGGCTCAGATTTCATTGTGAATTTGCATATTGTGACTACACCCGCTTCTCCTTGCAGTTTAAAGACCGTGCAGGTTCTCTTCGATCCAACGGTGGTCGGACCCTGCGCTCGGATCTGATGGTTGATATCTGTCTCTCTCTTCAGCGATCATACACGCCCATCCGACGGTTGTTACGATGATCCCTTACCTTATGCAATCTGACGGATTTTAAGCCCACTGTAACTGAGCACCCCAAAATCTATCCATAGATCATTGCAGAGTTGCCTATCAATACCCCAATTGCTCTGGGTATTCTTCTCCTGAGAGAGTATCACAAAAACTCAACCATACACTGATTTTCTTACATGAAAACTCTTCTTCTTCCTTTGCCTCGACCTTTTCCATCAATGACAATATTTCCAACAGAGAATGGAAGAAGAAATCAATATCTAGATGATGAAGAAATAAGAATATTGTGAGAATCTTAAAGAATAAGTCGTCATGTTAAGGGTTGAAGTTGAAAAGCTCAACAAGAACTTGAAGAGATTTCAAGTACTAGAAGATATTCTAGGTTGTCAAAGGTCACCCTTTAATCAAACAGGTCTTGGATACATTAGTGAGGCCTCATGCAAAGAATATGAAAATTCCAATCCCAACAAGAGAGTTTAAGAGAGAGGAAGATACACACAACCAATAATGAAAATTGAAGAGAGGTTTTCCAGGTCACCAAAAAACAATGAACCATGATCAAAATAATGAATCATGATCAACAGGAGTCAAAGAGGATTGAATGCAGAAGAGATGTATTTCCTAGAAGATCTTCTAGTACCTCCAGGTATCAAAGAATCTTGATTCATTCTTAAGGAAACAACAGATGATAATATCATGATCAACTAAGGCATGAATTCAAAAGGAATATATTACAAAGAGGATCAATTGCTTCTAGGTATCGAAGTTTCTTTCTTGGTTATTGTCTTACTTGTGATAACTTTGGACAGAAAGTTGTAGATTGCAGATCATATGGAAGAAATATTCAATCAAGATATGTTTACGTGCCCCCCTACAATATTGGATTTTAAAAATTCCACAACCATGGACATATATCTCATGATTGTAGAAGCATGATGAAGTCTTCCTTGACGTAAAACATTAATATCAGATACATAAAAAGTTTGGAAAATAAAAAGAAAACCAGAAGAGCATGCGAATGAAGAACTACCAGAGATCATACTCACACAATTTACAGAATTGTGAAATCATGACGAATCTACAGGAAAAGAGGAATATGTCAAAACTCATAATCATGACCCCACAACAGAGAATCCTTATATGTTGTTCTAATAAATTCGACTTAGAGACTCCCAGTAATGTAATATTGAAGAGGGGGAGTCTAAGAAGCAACTATTACATATTGGAGAACTATCTTTCAGGTAGTCTGAAGTGTTTTCATATTTTGCGAAGGAATATTCCAAATGGTCTGATTGTGGAGGTATAGAATGTCTCACGATAGACTGTTTGATTAAGGAGCGGTTTTTAGAACACATCCCCATGCAAATATGAAGAGGTCAGTTGGCAGTTATGAGGAATATCATTCGAACATTTTTCAGGCAGATATTCATGATTGTATACATGATTCCAATTATGTATTCAAGAAGGGATATATTAGTTACAGATTCAATAATGTGTACTTTTTGTAGAATTGTAGATTTTTGTTTGAAGATAGAGAAAACTAGTGGACATATTTGATTCAACTTGAGAAGAAAAAATATGTGGTGATCCTTTGCAACAGATTTGGAGAAGTCATCAGATAGTGTGACAAATGGGTTAGCATTGTATGCAGTTGAGTAGCAAAGTCGTGGAAAATTTTGTGACATATAGATAGTGATGAATTAATGAGATATTTGGCAGGTCTAGAAGATAATATTTGACATGAACCAGAGAAGATACATGAGAGTGGATGAAATAATATGAATAAGAAAAGAAGAATATTGACAGGTGGAACCAACTAGTCACAGGTAGGTAATATGTTAGAGGCACAACAAGACAGGAGGAAAAAAACTGTTAGAAAGCGTTATACTATCAAGAGGTGACTAGTGAATGATTATGTCATTTATGTCATTTTAGTCATGAATACTGAAATACAAGTGATGAAGGAGCTTTGACATGAACACTTTTAATATACGTCAGTAGATTACACTAGCAAGTACCAATGGACAAGAATCTATGGAAGAGAGGAAATGAAGAATATATAAGGAGCTCCATATTAATCTATAGAACATCATGAAAATAATTCAAGAGGAGAGAAATCATCAGGGAGAGTTACCCTTTTCCATTAATGTCAAAGGGGGAGAGAAAGGACAAAATCAAGAAAGAAAGATCAAAATCATGTAGACAGAGGGAGCAATGATCACATGGAGAGTATTAGTGTTTCCATGAATGAGAAAGGGGGAGATTGTTGGAAATTTGGTTTTCATTGATGTCAATGTTAGAAAGTTGGTCGTCATTGATGTCTAACCTATAAGAATCCCCAAAGAAAGTGTAACATCCCTGACCACCCAGGCCGAGCCATGCTACTCAAGATAACGCTTGGATACCAATTTGTAATGTCCCCAACCACCACACAGGATGAACAACGTCACTTAGTAAACATCTCTGATATCGATTTGTAGCATACCCATCCTTAACATGTTGAGCTATGCTACACAAAGATACTTTCACAAATATCATACACCTCAAGGACACCTAGACCAGGAAATTCTACCTCATAGAAATAAAAATTGTAATCTGCATATATATATAACATAAACATACAACATATTCTGCTAATACACATATTAATGCAGAAATAACAATAAGCCTACACATACAACATATACAAGAATTACTCATCAATTATAACACATGTACAAATACACATCATGTAAATGAACATAGAAGTGGTACTTACATTTTGATACAAGTCCACCAACTGTGTGTAGACATTCCACAAACCTCCCAGCCATAGACCACATTGCTCATCACTCTCAGTAGTGGGTTTCCCCTGAAATGGGACTAAAATCCACAGGGGAAGGGATTCTTAGGCTAGGCAAGGATAATAGGAAGTTGCACCAGTCTACATGAAGGGTTTCCTCCAAGGAGCCACCTACACCCACAACGCATAGACTCACATTCCCCACATGCATGTCCCACCCCAGGATTGTACACCCTCACTGTCCAATAGTCCATTGGTTGTTGCACCTCCCTTTCCTTGGGTTTCAACAATAGGCTGGATCAAGAATTCTCAGAGCTCTACAACTGCTACTGGAGTTCGTCCAGGAGAACTCACTTCCTCAGCACACTCTCTCACCTGAAGAGAGTTGCTCACAGGCATGACAACCTATTTATTCTATCCATGGGTCTGACGACCTACTTCTTCACTCCCTCTCCTCAACACATGGGCATGGTGATTACAACAAAAAAAGCTGGACATGGAGGACGATAATGACAGAACAATACGCATGCAACTCCCAGGTTACAGGTGCTGCAAGGGTAACCATTCAGACTTGTAGCAGAGGTTCAGGTGTCTTAGAATTTGAAAATGGTGGACTGGATCACTACGTAGTTGCTTAGTTCATTAGTGAGTCATAGTAAGGTATGGATAGCCTGATCCAAATGGTGAGAATGGTGAGAATCCCCCCCTAAATATGCATGTATCTTGGATGACACTTGGCTCTCCTGGAGAAAGTTCCTCTCCACTTGGAATTTGTTCCCCTCCCTAAAGGAACTTAGGATAAATTAATATCCTCTTTACAACCTTTATAATAATAATTATATATTATTCTCTTGGGTTTAAGCTCTTAAACTTAGCCCTTTTTCCCTAATCTCTCAGCCCCCTCCCTTACCAAGCCTAGTGAAGCTTAGTCCCCCATACTCTTTCTTCATGGTTGGTCTACACACAATGATGTATAACTTTTATTAATGATATTCATAGTTACATATACAAAAAAGGCTTATGGCCTTTAGCATCCTATCCTCTCTGACCTAATTATCACATAAGCCTCCTAGATTATTATAACTCGGCTCACCAACCTAACAAACATGTTTACAATTCATAATTACAAATGGGGCTCTACCAAGGGATATTACAATCCCCTCCCCTTATTTTTTCACTGTCCTCAGTGCAACCTGTTTATACACATACAATTTAAAAAAAATAAAAATCTTCAAAAAGGTTCCAAGCTTTAGCTATTGGAAGCCTGTTATCCACATGGTGCTCTACTTTCAAGAACCAATTATGGTTTTCAATCTCCAGCTAGAATTCAATTACTCTATTCCATAGAACTTCTTCAGGAAGAATTCAACTCATTTTTACTTATTACATGCCCCAATTAAAGCCTCTTTGAAATCACCGACTGGTTGTAGATCCATGACGTTCCAACCAGCCTTAGATCTTACTACTGATAAAGTATCTGCAACATATCACCTCTTCGCAAGGGCTATGAGTCCATTAGGGAAATGGCTTCCCAAGATAACCATGACCCACAATCAATATCAACATGGTCTAGGCCAAGGTACCAAACCTCAACAACACTCCAACCAACGGTATCTCTTCCCCACATGCATGTACAACCCAAGGTAGTATGCACCTTCACTGTCCAAGAGTCCATCAAATGCACAAATTCCTTCCAGAGCTCCAACATAGGCTGTATCAGGAAGTCTCAGAGCATCATGGCTCCAGGGGTTCCAGTTGTCCTTAGGGGTCTCCAGGTACCTTTCAGGCCTCATACCGAGGAACCTATCCCCACACTTTTCCCTCCAGGGCTCCAAACTTCTCCAAGGCAGCCCAACAAGAAGTGTACACACACCCAGATCCACCGGGGATCCATAGGGTAAGATCCATTGTCTCCAATCAACATCTTCCCCATAGTTACTCTTTGTATCAATGTTCCAAATTTAATCAATGTCATCTCATCTGCATCACACACATGCAGTTATCATGAGAAAACACAAAATTCTATTTCATGATTCTTCTTGGCTATTTCCATATTATGAATGCATCCTTCCTTGTGGTTTTCCACAGTCACCAAACTGCATACCATTTTTCCTGCAATGCTTCATCTTGCATACAGCTAACAAATTGTCAGTATTTGATGTACATCATAATTCAATTGCCATATGTACAAAACCTTATGTAGTGATATTAGAATTTCCTGCACCTAGCAATTCAATCCTAATTACCAAAAAAATTAATAAAATAGAATGAGTCATCATTCTATGCATATGCATGTTCATAATTAATAACTGTAAGTTCATTTCTTCTTTTTTTGAACAAGAAAAATTTTCTGTAGTCACTTCTTAAGTGATTACTTGACTTGCAACTTTCCTGTTGCAATGTCTAACAATTCCTGAAACGCCCTCAACTTCATGAGTTAACAACATTTCAGTTGTTAGTAACAATTATTTCCAGGCAATAATATATATGAATGTACTTACAAAAATGCATTCAACAATTGCATTTAAGTATACAATTTTGTCACTTACTGTGCATGAGGGAAATTCTCAATGCATATTTATTCAATGCACCTTGCATTGAATTACATAATGCTCTTTAACTCAGTCATGTATCTCATCATCCATAAGTTGGAATTTTGGCCAATGTCTTGACACATTCCCCACACACTTCTTATTGTCTTCCCAATTAATTGGATGCCTTCCTTTTTGACTCGAAAACTGCACCAAGAATATAATTTTGTGTTGTTCATTAGTGTTAGCAAAAAGGTTGCAGTCCAAGTTTTATTTAAAGGTAGGAATATTTTGGTACCTGTGTCGTTCATAACCTTTCCATATCCATACTTGTCATATCCAACAATGTCCTGGTCTCATACATGACTAGCTTTACTGGCATTCATTCCTATAACATTTTCTTATCTTTTATTTCTTTGGTTATTACCCCATAACCAAATTAACATGACACTCTACTATGTCAGTGTGTGCATTCAAAAGCTAAACATATTTGATAACTATAACAAGCCTCTAACCTTTATCACATCTATTGGTATCCATGTTAATGCATTCAAATATTGCTATCATGTGTATCATAAAAATTCAATCAAGGAAAATTATTAGTTGGATTTCCCTTTGGAAATTATGCAACATAATTTCAAAAGAGAATACTTACCTACATAGCTTCCATTAAAAATTTGATGTAACCTTCTTAGCTGATGAAAATAGAAGCTTTCCTTCTTCTTTTATCAAACTTATAACCAATACTTCAACATTATGTTTCGTCCTTCCATATGCAACAACATTACTAGAAACACTTGCAAACATGCAAGCATTCTTTCCTTTGGTTGTACCAATAAGACATAACATACTTGCTGCCACAGAAATTGCAACAACTTCTTTCTCCCTGCAAAACGTTTCCTTGCTGATCCTATATGTCTTCAATTCTTCCCGGATTCTTGAATCTTCTTGTGATCTCATTCTAGTCATTGTACGTGATTATTTCTATCCTGAGCACTTTCCAGCCAATCACCCTTGGATTCCCTTTTCATTTCCATCCAAATCACTTTTGGTTGTCTGTTCATTTACAACCAAATACTCATCTGATATTAACCTTCAACTTTCATTTTTTCTTGAATCCTTCTATCTCGACTCATACTTGGGTGAATTATAATTCCAAGCATGATGTCTTATAGACTTTGAATCTTTCAATATCGAGTTACTCTTCAGGACTGTACTTCTTTATCCCTTTCGTGACTGAATACTTTAGTACTTGAGGTTTTCTTGTATTCTTCTCTTCTCTTTGCTAGCTAGCCTCAAACTTGACTTGCCTAGACAATCTCTAGCATATTGTAAGGATGCACATATGCCTCCTTTTCTAGCTGCATAGAATTAACTAAAAGTTCTTCTTTTACCTTACCATGATAGATTCAAGTGATACCTCCAAACTCTTGGGTTGTCACTCATGGATCTATGTCACTTAAGATGGATTCTTGTTAGGCACCATCTCCTTTGCATTCAAAACCATGCACAAAAACATTTTATTCTTCCTAGTTCCTTATTGACTTCTCTTTAAAAGACATTTCACTTTTAAATTATTCTTGACTTGATATCTCCATGCTCTTATGGAAATACCTTCAACACCTTTGGAGTGCATCAACAATCCTCTACTATTCTATCTTTCCTTCCTGCACTGTTGTCATGCATTCCTATTATCTTGATATCTATCTCATGATTTCTTCTTCCATTATCTTAGGATGTTCATGGACTTGACTCCATCCATGATTTTTTCCTTGTCTACTTTGCATACTGGCAACCACATATTATGCTGATATTAATTTTTCACTAGTTGTCATGCATTCCTATTAGCTTGATATATATCTCATGATTTATTCTTCCATTATCTTAGGATGTTCATGGACTTGACTCCATCCAGGATTTTTTCCTTGTCTACTTTGCATACTTGCAACCACATATTATGTTGATATTAATTTTTCAGCAATCCATTATTATTTTGATTTCTCTGATCCAACTCTTGCATGAACACTTATATATTTCTAGTCATGTTCTCTGAGTAATCGTGGATAGTAAACACCAACTTATTTATTGAATAAATTTGATTTAGCCTTTTGATGATTGATCCTATCAATACTGGTATTATCTTGATGAATTATTTCTTTCTCCTACCTTGTCCCATTTGACTTTTCAACCTGACATGCATATTCGACTTTTGTCATGCCATATTTGATGACCTTCATTCCTTGCTTCCAATGTGCATTCTGATAGTATTAATGGAGGTGCTATCTCCAACCTATAGGACTTTTCCTTGGAGATATTGTCACTTTATCCATGCATACATTATGTCCTTCTTGATATCAGGTCCAAACTCTTTTATATTCCATAAAACCTTCCTTTTATGGTCACCAGAAATATTATTTTTGACTTCCTATGATCTAAGATACTCAATCCTCAAATATGGTTGAATACCCAGAATCCTCTTTCCAAGACCTTTCCAATGACTTCTCCCTTGCTCAATTGAATCTGAGCTTTGAGTAGAAATTTATGATCCTTTAAAACTTGTGTTTTTTCTCTAATTCACTTCTTGTGCAGCAGATCTCTTTTCTCTGAGCTAATTTCTCTTAGATATTTGTTGGACACTATCATAAATTTCCCAGGTCTTCAATACCTCTCCTGATGCAAGTCTGATCAAGACGAAACCAATAGGCTTCCTTCCTAACACCTTTTTCCTTCTTTAACACATTTTTCGAGCACTAGCCCCTTTTCTTCAGCCCTCAATTTGCATGTGACATCGGTCTATAACCCGGTTCTATTAGATAGGTGCTTATCTGAGGCCTTGAGAGATTTGGGCTCCAAAACTTCAGATTTAAAATTTGTTGCTACTTCATGCCTTATTTCTCCCGAACACTAAATTGGTGAACAATCGAAGTGGGGTGGATTTACGGTGCACAGCTTCCCAACATCCAACAATGGATATTTTCTACGAAACTCCGGCTTCGAGAGTTTTTGAAGTACCGCCACAGAGATCTGTCGGAGTGCCAGACCGACGAATTCACAAACAACACATTAACGATCCACGTCTTCTTGATAACCAATGACCACGATCAACTCCAAGACTCCAGCTTTGGGAATTCCGAACTATCCATAATCTCAATTATTCTGGAGTGTCAATACTTTGGACTATCGCATCTACTGTCGCGTGTCCTCCATGATCAATGATTGAGGTAGACTCTGGACTTTGGGCCTTTGGGAGTCTTCACACCTTGAACACAATTCCTCCAGAGTACCAAGTTTCCATACCTTGGGAATTGATGCAACGCGTCCTCCGGAACCAATGGTCGAGATATACTTCAACCTTTGGGTCTTCCAGAGTTTTCATACTTAAACACTTGTTGACCAAGTTCCTTCGGAGTGTCAAGTCTCTAGACTGTAGGATCTAGCACCACACATCCATTGTGACCAAGTTACTATGGGCCCGATATAGTTAAATAACTCACAAAGGTTTTTAACTACTTTATGTAACCATCAAGGGCCCCACCAAACATGTTTGAGAGGAGTTCCACATGGCGGAAGGCTAGAAGCAGACACATGGCCCAATCAAGAGGTTGACATGTGTCAAGTTCCAACTGACATAATCATTTTTGACAGGTTCTTAACTCACTGATACATGGCACACATCCCATGTGTCCACATCATTTCAAGTGACATCAGCAAGCCATGTCACTTCGAGAATTCGGGCTTCGGGGCTTCGGGAGATTCCACACTACCACACTCCAATTCTCCTGAACATCAAACTCCAAATAATTTGATATGTGGAAAAGTGTATTTGTTAATGAACGGTATGGATTAACTCTAAAATTTGGGACTTTTGGAGAATTTTCATTAGCACACTCTGTTTCTCCCGAACGTCGAACTTTCGAACAAGCTGATATGCTGACACGTATCTCTTTTAATGAATGGTCCGGATGAAATCCAGACTTCGAGACTTCGGGATTTTGCGCCTTAGAACACTTTGTTTCTCCTGAATGATGAATTTAAGAACTGTTGTGAGATCTATTTCTCACAACCACCCACACGTAGATCTGACGACTAAGATCTGATGTTCATTGTTGTGCCTTACGTTCTTCTCTTGGCTTGATCAAACGGTTCTAATCTGTCTTTGGTCAAAACCAATGGTCAAGCACTTCTCCCCAAATCTACAGTGTAGATCCACTCTTGGAATTCAGAAGTTAGTGTTTCGGCCTCTTTTTCTCTATAACTCATAAACTTCGCCGAAGTCACGAAGTCTAAAGGACTTGGAGGTTAACTCTCATGCACCTTTTTCAAGATCCGACGATTTTTTAGGATCCTCCTTCTCCCAAACAGATCCCACGGCCCAACACCATGTTTTTTGTGGTTTATTTCTCTGTTTCCATTCCTTAAATTGTTATACCTCCCAAGCTTCTGAACATAGTCCAAGTGTTCCCTCAACACCCTTCTAACACTCTGTACATCAAAACTCTCTGGAAGTTTTTACTCCAAATTCCTCGTTCGTGGCCCATCCAGGTTAAGTGTTGAAACCATGTGCTCTGAACTTGAATTTTGTCCATTTAGAACATAATTCCTTTCTGAAACATTTGCTTCAACTTCCACTAACATGGCCCATCCAGGCTAAATGTTGAAACCATGGCTCTGATACCAATTTGTAACATCCTGGCCACCTAGGCCGAGCCATGCTACTCCAGATAATTCTTTGATACTAATTTATAACATCCTCATCCACCACACAGGCCGGGAAATGTCACTTAGTAAACATCTTTAATACCAATTTGTAGCATACCCATCCTTAACCCGCTGGGCTATGATACACAAAGATACTTGCAGAAACATCATACACCTCCAAACAACCTAGACCATGAAATGCTACCTCATAGAAATAACAATTGTCATCTGCATATATATATATATAACATAAAAAAACAACATATTATGCTAATACACATATTAATGCAGAAATAACAATAAGCCTACACATAAAACATATACATGCATTACTCATCAATAATAACACATGTACACATACACAACATGCAAATGAACATAGAAGTGGTACTTATATTTTAATAGAAGTCCACCAGCCACATGCAGACCTTCCACGAACCTCCCAGCCATAGACCACGCTGCTCATCACTCTCAACAGTGGGTCACCCCCGAGGTGGGACTAAAATCTATCGAGTAAGGGATTCCTAGGCTAGGAAAAGACAATAGGAAGTTGCACCAGTCTACAAGAAGGATTTACTCCAAGGAGCCACTTACACCCACAACTCACAGAATCTCATTACACACATGCCTGTCCCACCCTAGGAGTGTAAAACTTCATTTTCCAACAGTCCATCGACTGCTACACTTCCCTTTCCTTGGGCTTCAACAACAATATTGATCATGAATTCTCCGAGATCTACGGTTGCTACTGGACTTCCTCCAGGAGAACTCACTTCATCAGCACACTCTCTCACCTGAAGAGAGTTGCTTAGAGGCCCGAAAACATGTTTCTTCTATCCACGGGCCTGACAACCCATTCACTCCCGCTCCTCAACACATGAGCATGGTGACAACAACAAAATGAACTATACATGGAGGACGATAATGACAGAACAATACGTAGGCAACCTGCAGGTTATAGGTGCCACAAGGGTAACCATTCGGGCTTGTAGCAGAGGTTTGAGTGTCTTAGAATTTGACAATGGAGGAATGGCTCACTGCGTACTTTCTCAGTGCATCAATGAGTCGCGGTAAGGGATGGATATCCTAGTTCGAATAGTTCGAATGGTGAGAATCACCCCCCTAAATCTGCATTCGTCTTGGATGAAACTTGGCTCTCCAGGAGCATGCTCCTCTCCACTTGGAACTCGTTCCCCTCCCTAAAGGAACTTAGGATAAATTAATATGCTCTTTACAACGTTTAGAATAATAATTGTATATTATTCTCTTAGGTTTAAGCTCTTAAACTTATCCCTTTTTGCCCAATCTCTCAGCCCCCTCCCTTACCCATCCCAATGGAGCTTATTCCCCCATACTCTTTCCTCATGGTTGGTCTGCACAAAGCGATGTATAATTTTTATTAATGATATTCATAATTACATATACAAAATAGGCTCATGGTCTTAAAATCCTAGGCTCTTTGGCCTAATCATCACATAAGCCTCCTAGATTATTATAACTCGGCTTACCATCCGAACAAACATGTTTAGAATTCATAATTACAACTGGGGCTCTGCCGAGGTATATTACAACAAGTATGGAAGTTTCTAGAAGTAATGGGTGTGTTTGAATGAATCTCCAAAGTGGTCCCCATATGGCATAGCTATAAGTATATCCCTCATGGAAAGATGCTCTGAAGAAGTATACAAGAAGCCCTGGAAATACGGTCAAGTGGTTAAGAATCTCTGGAGGTATGGTCATGAAGAACAAAGTTAATTGAATAAAAATCACATGAAGGACAGTGAAAATGCATTCAAAGTCATCATTGATTGATAGTCCTCGTCAAGACATCTCCAACAGTAAGTGTCATGCCACATGGTTCCTCACGGTTGAGGAGTTATGCCCTCTTAAAGATGAAGCCCTAAAGTATGGTCAAGAAGCCCATGATCCAAGGTCAATAAGTTATAATTTGTCCCTAAAGTAAATTAAAAGAGAAAAAGTTGTTTCAAACAAGAAGTTACAAGTCATCTCAAGGTCAAGTAAAGAAGGTAGTTGGAAGGGTATAAATAGACATCAAGAACATGTCATTTTTATCATTCAATCTACTGATCTCTTAGCACAATCTTGACAATGAATTTTAGAGGGAAGATGAAGTGAAGAAGGGTGAAATTCCAAGGGAATAAGAAGTATTGTGACGATTTTTTCTAAGGTATGTTCTTTGAAGTTCATCTTAGCATTTTCTCTATAATTTTTTAATAAAATGATTCAGATAGTGAAACTTGGAGGATGTTGAGAAGACATATCAAGGTACAAGTAGTACAAATTTTATCTTCTGTGTCATTTTAATTTTGGAGATACGATGTGGAAGATAGGGTTTTTGAATAGCCATGAAATTAATCTTAAACAAGTGTTTCAGGTAAAAAAGTCATAATTTATTCATAGAGAATCCAAATTATATGAGAACAATTGCATTAGAAAGAGTGCATTATGTATTATTTGTTTTGTGAGTTTTAGAATTAAATATCAAATATTGAGCATGTGGCATGCTGTACAAATTTTATCTCCATAATAGGTGAGAATTTAGGAAGTTCTACCATATTCACTATATCACTTTTTCAATGATGATTCAAGGAGCAAAACTTGGAGGAATTTCATAGAAGATATTGAAAAATATTGGGTACAAGTTGCACACCTTGATTTATTACTAGTACAAAGTTATACATGTTGGAAGTTAGGGTTTGTGACTAATCCAGAAAATAGTCCCAAATAGGTGTTCAAGATAAATTTAAGAAGATATGTTGGGGTTTATATGTGGACCCATGTGGACCTAGGATATTTATGTGGAACAAGTTTCTAAGTGGACCCATGTTGATGATGTTGATTTATAAGTTGTGGTGGATCTAGTTTTGATGATGTTGATGTATCAATTATGGTGTATCCAGTTTTGATGATGATGATATATCAGTTGTGGTGGATCTAGTTTTTGATGATAATGATGTATCAATTATGCTGTATCTAGATTTGATTATGATGATGTATCACTGGTAGTGGAGATATTTTTTATGATGATGATATATTAGTACCAGTGACAGAAACAATGGTAGGTTGATGATGATGATGTGTCGATTTTAGTGGAGATAGTTTTTATGATGATGATATATTAGTATCAGTGAAAAAAATAGTGACAGGTTGATGATGATGATGTATTTGTTTCAGTGACACCAACAGTGACAGGTTGTTGACAATGATTCATCAGTTTCAGTGACACCAACAATGACACTTTCACTCTCTCATTTATATTCTCAGAAGGAAGAAAAGGGAAAGGAAAGGGGGTTGGAGCCTCCTTCCAGTTGGTGTTGGAGAATCTAGGGAGTTGGATCTTCCTGTTGGAATACTATGAAGGGGGGGTGAATTAGTATGAGCACTGTATACCACTTTTAACCACAATATATATTCTTTCACTGTATGAACAATGCTCAATTGTTTATCATCAATGTATCATATATGATTGCATTAAATATATCATGATCATGTAATCATAAGAAACATCACATCAAATACATAGTACACCAATATTTATGTGGAAACTGAAATGGGAGAAAACCACATAATGTTTTCTTATATATATCAAGAATTCATTCATAGGAAACACCAACTTCCAAATTCTCCAACTGCAACTGGAAGGAGGCTAAAACCCCCTATTTTTAGGCTCCAACCTGAAGGAAGCTACAAATCCCTGAATTCTCTGGCTCCAACGAGAAGGAGGATACAACCCCTTGGGTTCTCTGGCTCCAACCGAAAGGTAGCTACAACCACCTAGTTCTCAGGATCCAACTTGAAGGAAGCTCCAACTCCCTGATTCTCTAGCTCGAAATGGAAGGAGACTACAACCCCCTTTCCTTTCGCCATCCTATCGCCTTGAATTATAAGTGTAGACCAATTTTCACTACCACAATCACTGCCACTCTCACTTTCATTGCCACTCTTACTTTTATTGCCACTATCACTATCACATAAACCCGTCCAACATATCATTGTCACTGATACTCAAATAGATCATCTCACATGGATCATATACCAAGGACACCTCTCACTAGATTTCCAAAATCACCAACACATGCCTCTACCAAGAATATACCAATATCACCATCATACCATCACATTGTATGTGTTTTAACCATGTACCAAAGAATATTCCAAACCATCAACTTGTACTATACCAAGCATCAACCTTGTACCACAACTTGTATCACAACACGTACATCAACCATGTATCAACACATGTACCAAACCATGCATCAACCATGAACCTCAACACCTGTACCATACCATGTAACATATACCATATACCATGAAATGTGTCTCAACCATATATCATATCATATACCAAATACCATGAGATATCATCAATGAAATGCCTCAACCATATGCCAAGAATATATGCCAAATGTGTACCAAGCATGTATACAGATCACCAATAAGTGCCTCATCCATATACCAAAATGTATCTCAAACAATGTTCCCAATATCCAAGATGCTCCTCAAACCATGTCCCTCAACAATACACCATATCACTCATGATATGTCTGAGTCATGAAATACACCATAACATCATCATGTAATCCTCAAAAAATGCATATAAACATACATGTAACTATGTAACATACATGGTGTATTTGATCACAGACCTGCAGACCTTCCTCAAAATCAACAACAAGATAATAACATCTTCATCAGACTTTACCTTAGTCTCAAGGGACTAGTTTTTGGATTAGTCACAAACCCTGACTTTCAATAAGAATAACTTTGTACCTATAATGAATAAAGGTCTAAAAATGTTACACAATATTTTTCAATATATTCTCTATAATTCCTCTAGATTTCACTACTTGTAATTTCCCATAAAAGGCATTATAGAAAAAATGGCAGACCCTGTAGAATTTTGTCTTATTCTAGAAAGAAAACTTGTACAACTTTCCACGCGTGGAATATTTGATATCTAGATCTGAAAACTGTACACTACATACTAAAACCTATAATATATCCAATGCATTTTTCCTCATTGAATTTGGATCTTCTATGAAGACTTTATAATCGTTTTACCTGGAACACCTATTCAAGACTAGTTCTAGGACTAGCCATAACCCCTATCTTCCACAGAGTGTACCTATAAAAATACAACGACAGAAAAGATAAAATTTATACCACAATTACCTTGATATTTCATCTCAATATCCTCTAGGTTTCACTATTTAAATTATTCTAGAAACAAATTTATAGAGAAAATGGTAAGATGACCTATAAATAGCATACCTTAGAACACATCCTCACAAGATTTCATCCTCCCTTGGAATTTTGGCCTTCTTTACTTCATATTACCTCTGAAAAACAACTCATATGTCCTTTTTTACCTCATAAAATAATAACTTGATCAATTATATAGATATTCAATGAACTTGCGTGTATAAATCATGTTCTTATGAGAGACTTCTTGAGGTGTATTTATACTTTATCTAAGTAACCTCTTTCCTTAAATTTAGGACCTCTTTCCTTAACTTTAGGGCTACTTGAAATTTCTTGTTACAACCACTTTACCCTTTCATTAAATAATTGTAACCAACTAGGGGCTTCTTGACCATTCTTATGGGCTTCCAACTTCACAAATCCATATCACCCTAACCATGAGGAACCACATGGAGTTTCACATATCAATGGAAATGGAACAACAAGTAATATCCATATATGATAGTATTACATGCAATTTCACTTTCCTTCATATCCATATTCCTTAGTAAACTTTGGGTCACATAACCACACCTCCGGGGCTACATGTAGACTACATCAAATGTACCCAACTAACTCATCATCAGTATTGATCATACATATCTCGTCTACATCCCTGGGGCTTATGAAATTCTCTAATGTTTGAAATCAATATCTAAGGGTTGAGATAAATATTCAATATCACTCTCCAAGGGTTGATATCAATGACAACAAACTTTCAAACACTTCTTTTAGGTTGGAGCCTGCAAAATAGGGAGTTGGAGCCTCCTTCCAGTTTGTGATGGAGAATTTAGGGAGTTGTAGCTTCCTTTAGGTTGGAGCCTGTAAATAGGGGGTTGGTGCCTCCCAATTGGTTCTAGATAATATTATAAGTAGTTGCTTCCCATGGATGTAATATTCAAGATATATATATTAAAAATTGTTCCGTGGTTTTCTCCCATTTTGGTTTCCACATAAAAATTTATTGTGCACTATGTTTGATGATATGAATTGTTGATAAGTTAATGTTTACATGTGATTAAAAATGTTAAAAACAGATCAATACTAATTCACCCTTTCCCCCCTCTCATTATTGGTGAATATCCAAACAATTGGTATCAAAGACAGGTTCTTCAAAATCAATCTAACCACTAGAAGGTAGATCATGGAGTGCACTAAGAATGTAACACCATTGTTTTATGGTAATAACTATGCATTTTAGAGTAGAAGGATGAAAAATCTTATGCAAGCATGGGGATTTGATGTCTGGTAAGCAGTAGAAGACGGATACAAGGCACCCACCACTCCCCCAATAGAAAAACATGGAAATAATTTTAATTAAAAAAATTCGAAGGAAAAAAATGCTATTTTGAATGGCCTGGTTGATTCAGTATATGTCAACATTATGCATTTTGAGTCTACAAAGGGTTTTTGGGATCAACTTAAAAATGTTTATGAAGGAGATGAAAAATTCAAAGGAGCCAAGCTTCAAACTTATAAAGGTCAATTTGAACAACTGAAAATGAAGGAAGATGAAGGCATTACAACTTATTTTCTACAAGTTAATGAAATAGTGAACACTATTAAAGGCTTGGGAGAATAAATTAAAGAACCAGTAATTGTTTAAAAGGTACTAAGGTCTTTTCCAATGAGATTTGACCCTAATATTTCAACCCTAGAAGAAAGAGGAGATCTTGCTATGTTGAGCATGGACGAGCTACATGGGATACTTACATCTTATGAAAAGACAACAGAACATGATAACCCATCCAATAAGGAAACAACTTTAAAAACATCCAAAAAGACAAGAAAGAATAAACAAAATTCAAAGTCAAGTTGTAGTCGCAACAATGATTCAAATGAATATGAAGAAATGGCCAACTTTGTAAAGAAGTTAAAGAGAAGAACTGAGAAGTACAAAGGTAAGATTCCTTTAAAATGCTTTAATTGTGGTAAAATTGGTCATTTTTCTTCTAAATGTCCTTATGCTAAGAATTCAAATAGTGATGAAGAATAAGTTCCCAAGAAAGAAAAAAAATATCAAAAGGGAAACAAGAAAGAAAATAAAAGAAAAGTCTTCAAGAAAAACATATACTTAAAATAAGATAGATCATCATCTCATGAGGACGATGATAGTGACAATGACTCAGAAAGAGTTATCTTTATGGCATTGGAAACTCAACAAAATGATAAAGAAGATTCTGAAGAATAAGGTGAAGTGGATCTTGAGGAAGAAATAATTAGTTCTTTAACTAAGCTAAAAAGAGAAAGGAATAATAACAAGTCACTCACGAAAGAATTGATCAAGATAAAGGAAAATTCTCATAATCCCAACAAAAAATCTTAAAAATTCCAACATATTATTACAAATCTAAAGGTCTAGTTAGAATAATCTAGAAGGATTGAAGAAACACTCAAAAACCAATTGGAAGTAAAGAAGAAAATAAACAAGTCTTTGGAAGCCTAAATTAATCAACAAGAAACAAGACTTGAAGAAGAAATCATTTATTTGAAAACCTAACTTGAAGAAGAATGGATAAAGAAAGAAGTAATGAATATATAGATGATGAAGAAAGAATAATATTGTGAGAATCTTAAAGAAGAAGTCGTCACATTAAGGGTTGAAGTTGACAAGTTGATCTGAAATTGAATCTTTTACGACTTGGTTGAGTTTTAAGAACGCGTTAAATTACCACTTAGGAATTAAGAGAAGAAGAAGAATGTAATGAAATAATATTTCAGCCAACTTAAAGAATTCATATCATAAAGTAAACATCAAGAACAACAAACCATAGGGCTAGGATTGTTAATGGATTTCGGCACAATTTTTCCTACATCTTCGGGCCTTTGTTTCAGTGAGTGAGGGTTTCTTATTTCTATTCAATTCTTCAAAAGTACATCATAAATGTGTCAAAAATATCACAAACTGGTCTAGTTGTGTTGCTCTCAACCTCATGAATCCAACACAACTAACGACACTGAAAAAGGTTGAGCATAGCTCTCAGAATTGGCCTGCAAAGTTTGCTTCCTCAATGGCTTCGCTGCATAAAAATGGCTTCAAGATTCATAAACTCTTCATCATTTTGCCAATATGAAACTATTTAATGCTGGTAAGAACCCATGGTTTATATATATTTTGAGTTGGTATCCTCCTCCCAACTTCCTCCCAAGATCTGGCCTCAAAAAGGGCTCCAAATCCTTAATTTCAGGAAAAATCCACCAAAAGAAGCATTAAAAATCACTAAATATATTTAATATATAGTTAAAAACCCAAATTTGGCATAAATTAGGGTGCAACCCCTTTCTCCCAGGATCATGGTCATATGGATCGCTCCATATTTCCAAGGGCTAGTTCACAATCCTATTTAATGGGTAAGCCCCCTGGTCCTTAGCCCCCATTCTAGTCTCATGTAGAGCCATGTTGGCTGGCCTTAACCTTCGAGCCCAGCCTTTGGCTCCTCAATCTGTAGTTTTGGTCACGTAGGGTGCCATATGGCCCTGCACTAGCCCCCTGCAAATGGGGCTTAGTCCTAACCTTACACCAACTGTGGTTTAAAACAATAAACCACCATTTGTTTTCACAAGCACTAAATTATCCCAAGTGGCCAGCGTGTGTAGTGTAGTCTGTTGGCGATGCCAAGGTCAGGGTTTTGAGCCCGACAAAGGCGAAAAAAAATATTTTACCCAGCCAATATTGGAAAAATCCAAGGTTCCATGTGGCACCCTCTAATTGGGCCACGTGTCTCCCTGTGATTCATTTGTACGGTACAATCAACACCCAATCAACGCATAGTTAGCTACCGTGTCATCGTCGTACAACCACGTGTCATTCAACATCAACATCCATACTTCCTAGTTACCCTACCACATCAGATTCCATATAACCCCATCACACTGCCACGTCAGCATCCATACAACCACCTGGCATCCGTATTCCCACGTGTCATCTTGTTATTGGGCCACGTCATGTATGAACTACCACATGTCATTTGTACACTGCCACGTGTCAATTCTGTACTAGTCCAACTCAACCAAAAAATGCCAAAGTTGAGTGACACATGTCACCTCCTCATGCTGAGACATGTTCTATTGATGCCACATGTCATATTGTCGCCATAATTAGTACGACATGCTGAATTTGACCAGTTTGAGTTTTTGCATGTTTGGGAAATCGATCAGAACACAATAAATTTCGCATACGATGTCCATTTGCCAAAAATATTATATGGTCGGAATCAACGCGATGAACCAGAAAAAATGGAGCTGGTTTCATTTGATTTCGAGAACTTTGATTTTTAGGCCTTACTGGATCCATTTTGGATCATGCCTCCCCACTAAGACATTTTGGTTGTCCAAAAGGGTATTAACCAGTCATCAAGTGCAGGATAGGCCACCCCACTTGTCCTTTGTCTTTAAACTTTGTCTTGTGCACCTGTCTCATCATAATCAATTGCAAAACAACCATGACAATCGACAACATATTTCTAGCCACTTCTACTCTTTCACTAGTACATACTGAAAAAATTGTGATGTTCTATTTAAGATGTTATGGACAAAATTGGCCACACTTTCAAAAAATAGAGGGAATTTATTTTTTTTCTCCATATTGACCGATAACGTCGCTCTTGCGACGTACTAATAAAAATGTCTCTCTTGCGATGAAGTTCATAGGACGTCGCTCTTACAACGACGTAAATTTTTTGTCTCACTTGCGACATTGGTGAAATATTCGTCACACTTGTGACGTTGTGGACACTAAGTTTTCTCCACCCCCATAGTCACCTAGTATTTGACCAAGTCAATTTTGACTTGGTCAACTATCGTGGGAATTGAAACATTATAAAATCTATAAATATGTTGTATTTTACGGATGTTGCGACAAGTTTTCTATAATAACGATAGTTCAAAAATGGTATAAGTCAGTCTTCTTGGCAAACAAAAAACATGTATTTTTTTTTAGTATATGTATGAGGGGAAGAATGCCATAAAACATTAGAGGTGGGAAAAAAATTAAACAGGGTGAAAAGGGTGACCGTAAATGTTATTACCCTTGCAAAAATTGTTGTACTAGATGTCCCGAAAGAGTTTTAATAACAACAACTAAAAAACATTTTAGAAAATATGTGTACATGGATGGGATATCAAATGAATATCGTCCCATGGTAAATAACTCTCTATATATATTCATTATCTGTTTTAATATTTATTGTATTCTCAAACTTTTATACTTTTTTATACATGCACTAATTTTTCATGATTGTTTGTAACTATGAAGTTAGATTTTCCCCCTAACTTTATCCACAAAGCACCAAGTAGTAGCATAAATTATGTTGTACAAGATGAAGAACTTGAAGCAGATAATGAATATCAATTTAATGATCCCATGGAAGTATATGACAATAATAATATAGTTCAAGTTGATGGGACAAATCAAATGATCCAAGACTTATTTGGTCATCGAGACGAGGATCATGGGGACAATAGTGATGGTATTTATGATGAACCTCTGATTGAAAAGGAAAATAAACGACTTTATAAAGGGTCAAGAGAAAATATTCTCTCCATTGCATTGTTGTTGGTGAACTTAAAGGTTACGAATCATTTGTCGAACACTTGTATGACACATATCGTAAGGTATGCAATATGTTTCATCACATCTACATAAAGGTTGACTTTTCCCCATTTGTTTTAGTGTTAATTAATGTGTAAAATAAAAATACAATATTTACAATTACTATTCTTTACATTAACTATTTATTTTTTATGTTTTAGATTGTTAGGTGAATTTTTGTTACCCTCTTCAAATATTTTACCTCACGCATATCGATATTTACATTCCATTATGAAAGACATTGGAATAGAGTATCAAAGTATAGATTCATGTCCTAATGATCATATTTTATATTATGGACAACATGCGTCGAAAACAAAATGCCTGGTATGTGGTATCAGTAGATATCAAACTAATCAAGTAACAAAAAATGGTCCCTCGAAAGGTTCTCCGACATATTCCCATATTTCCACATTTATAGTGACTGTTCAGGTACCAAAGCATAGCACAGTTTATGGATTACCATGCATGGAAGAGAATTGAAGATAGCATTCTTCAAATGCCTACAAATGGTTATTCATTTAAGGAAATTGCTGCAAAATGGCCAGAATTTACAGATGAACCTCATAATGTTAGGCTTTCATTGGCAACCGACGGTGTTAATCCATTTGGAGAGCTTCGGTCTGTTTACTCAGTGTGGAATATTTTTGTTATCAACAATAACATTCCTCCTTGGATGTCAATTTAGAGGGAGAACATAATGTTGACAATGATTATTCCATGTATTTGTTTACACTAATTTTTTGAATGTGAATTTTTCACTTTTCTCTTTTTTTGCATAACATCTTTTATTTTATTATTTAAGGATATATACATACCATGGTAGTAATTTCGTGTAATTTCAAAAAATTATGTAAGTACCAAGTTAAATATATGAATGTGTACATGGAGCCTTTTATCAATGAGCTACTAAAGTTATGGGAGGGAATCACTATGTATGACATCTGTAAACCAATTGTGCAGAAAAAATTTCAATGTCGTGGAATACATTTATGGACAAGTCATGATGCCCTGGGACTAACACATTTTTGTGGTATGTAATGTTCCATATTGCATGCTTGAATAGTATATAATTAATTGAATATATCATGCATGTTGTTTAAATAATCATTTTGTATATTAATAATTCACATTAATCCATCTGTTGTAGGTCCTCAAACAAAGGGTAAATTTGCGTGTCCAGTTTGTGGTCCTAAGATGAAATCTCATCGGTCAAAAAGTTTAGGAAAGAAGGTGTTTGATGAGTATAGACACTTCCTCTCTAGGAACCATA
>SNQJ01S0020639.1:5767-32924 GCA_010110895.2 Picea sitchensis
CCTACCTGTAACCCTAATTGTTATGTAAAGGGTACAGGTCGGCCCCACCTTAATATGGTTAATAATAAATGTAAAAGATAATTAATATTAATATTAATATTAATTATTATAATATTAATAATAAATTATATAGTGACTTAGAGAGGTCGGCCCTGTTGAGCCAATAGACGCCCTTGTTGATTAGAAAATTATAATATAAGTAAGGGATGATTCTCCATTGTGGAATCATATCTTACTTGTGAGTTTGGAAATTTTAGCAAGTACATCTCTTTGGAAAAAGGTGTGCACCTCTCTTGGGCGCTAGAGTTCTATGGTTTAAGAACCCTCTTGTGTGTTAGGTCTTTCTTGGAGGTGGATGTCTTTATCTTGAAGAATATAGAAAATGATTTGGCTAGGTTTTCTTCCCTTGTTGAGAAGGGTTTCCCAGGATATTTCTTGTGTTCTTGTGCATGGTGTTTCTTCTTGTGATCTTGGTTGTTGCAACATTATTGTTTATGGTTAAGTGAAATGCTAAAATGAAATGAACTTCATGCTTAACCTAGCTTATGAAAAATCAACATGGTATCAGAGCATAGGTCTTGAAGAACCCATTGCACAAGCTACAAACCTTTATCATCCATCTCTCCTCTTCTGCAGAACCATACGACCCTCCTAGGGTTTACAGAAAATCCTTACGACCTCCTTCTCAGTGAAGTTTCATCTCTTAAAACTTGAATGTTGGGGATAATTTTTGTATAGGAGAGTATGGCCTCCTCCAGAGCATCTCCAGAGACTCTAAGAGTGACATTCTGAGCAGTTTTAAATTTTGGCCCTAGGGTTTCACCAATTTCTGCAAAAATTTTAGAATTAGGGTTTCTGCAAACTCATTGAAGGAGCTCTTCAGCTCACCAGTGTTCTCCTATCTCTCAAAGGATTATTGTTGGCAGTCGTAAGTCCAATAAAACCTAAAAGTGATAGCCTATCCTAGTTGTTAGGTTTTCTGGCCTAATAGACAAAGGGTTGTGAAGAATCTAAAATTATGATGAACAAAACTATGATGGAAGATAATCTTGATGGATCAAGCAACTTCAAAGCTCTTGAAAGACAAGACTTCATAGGAAGACTTATTGTGGGTAATAAAAAAATATTTACCATAGACATCTATCAATGAATGGAAGGAAGATTATGTCAGGACAAGGAAGCCAATCACCTACTCAAGCCTTTACCTTGAAGGGTCAGCTTCACAATAACAAAGATGACAAAAGGTGACATCATGACTATCTTATTCATAAATATCTCAGAGGATAGAGATCAACCAAGAGCCATTGGAGAAATCATATCATCATCCTCAGGTATGCACTTGTATATATTATTTGTATCATTGTCATGAGTGAAATTGCAGGAGGAAGGAACCCTTGCTAAAGTCATGGATCTAGAGGGATATCAATGCATTCATAGAAACAACACACTCAAATAAAAGACTCCGGATTTGATTGTTGTAATTGGCATTCCTCTAACCTATATTTCTAAAGGTTTAATACATTACAAGTAGGTGTTGTAGTTGTGACAATATTCCTTAAATTGTTTTGATTCTAGAGATGTACTAATTATTCTCCTTTAGGAGATATTCCTGTGTTGGTTCTTTTTGTTTTCTTGTTCCAAATAGGTTAACAAGAAAATAATATGCTTATCCTTGAGAGGGAGTCACTTGACTCAAAAGGATCCAAAACCATTTGAGAAAGAAGAAGAATAGAACTATCTTTGAGACAACCAATTCCACAAAGCATGATCAAAATCCTTCTAGGGTTCCATGGGAAGAAGCATGCATGACACAATATATGTGCAAAACAAGAGTCTTCACCAGACTTTGAAAAACATAACTCCCAAAGTAGTCTTCACTAGAATGAAGCCTGAGATTGAACACTTCAGGTTATTTGGGTACCCAATGTATTTTCATGTACCCAAAGAGAAGAATTCCAAGCTAGATCCTTTAGGAAGAAAGGATACAATGAATCTTCAAAGACATCCCTAGTCAGAGATAGATTAAGACAAGAGAGACGTTGTCCTTGAATAAGAGACGGTTTTTTCAAAGACCCAGAGAATCTCAAATGGATATTGACAGTTAGACAATACCTTCTCCTGCTTCAGCAATTCAAAGGGAGACAGACATTACCTCAGCTTATCCAAGTTCTTCAGTTGATATGTTTAGAGATATTGCAGTAGGGCATAAAATGCCTACCTAGACTCACTCTGCAAGAGGCAGATAAACATACAAGCCTCTCAAGGCACATTCCGAGAAAGCAAAAGGGATTTTCAAGCTATCCTTCAATCATGAGCCACTTCATTGATGCTAAGACTCCTTGTCTTAGAGAAGCAGCAAGAGAATAGGTATGGCAAGATTCCATAACAGAAGAATATGAGTATATCTTAAAGAATTATGCATAAGATATTATTCAGGGACCAGAAAGGGAATGTTTTGGTAACTTCCAAGTGGATATATAAGATCAAGCATGTAGCTGATGGAAGTATCGAGAAATAAAAAATGAGATCTATAGCCAAAGGTTTCTCATAAACAGAGGGAGTTGTCTATGATGAGACACTTGACCCAGTGAACTGATACACTTCCATCTGTACTACCATCCATGGGTTGGAAACTATATCAGATAGATAGATTCTTGATGAGTTTGGATTTCAGTAAGAGTGTTGTTGATCCAAACCTATACAGTGTTGGTGATGAGAACTTGATCCTGATGACTTATTCAAAAAGAATTGTTGTTGGATACAAGTAATACTTGACTTCTGAAATCGAGATGAAGAATCCAAGTATGATGCACTACCTCTTGGGACAAAAAGTATGACAGAGGACCGATAAGATTTTCCTAAGTCAAGGAAAATATACAATGAAAATATTAAAGAAGTTCAGTATCACAGAATGCAAAATCCACCGTGATGGATTTAAAGAAGAAGATTGATGATGATTCAGACGAGATGGATCCACATCTGACTGGATAAATAATGTATCTGGTTAACACCAGACTAGATTCATACCATGCAATGAATGTGCCTAGTCATTTCATGAGTCAACCAAGACAGACTCACTAGACAAAAACAAAACATGTATTGAGATATATACAAGGCATAGTTGGATATGGCCTGAGATATGCCTCCAGTGTGAAACTGAGTTTTCAAGATAGATTGATTCAGATTGAGAAGTAAGTACAGTGGACCAAAAGAACACATCCAGTTGATGTTCTACTGTGAAGTTTGTCATGGTTTCCTGATGCAGCAGAAAACAAAACTCTGTGGCCTTGAGTATCACAGAGGCGGAGTTTATAAGCATCGAGTGTGTGAATCAATGTGGCTTCACAAACTTCTGACAAATTTACTTGACCATGAGATGGATCCTATGATGATGACCGAAAGTCGTGAGTAAAATCTCATTGAGAACCCAGTGTTTCATGATGGATCGAAATACAATGAGATGAAACATCCTTATTTTAGAGATATGATGGAGAGGAAAATCATACACATGCAGTACCTTCCTACACATGAGCAGATTGCAAATATCTTCACCAAATTAACTTCATGAAGAATGGATCCCTATTTGAGAGGGAGTGTCGTTAACTCCAGCCAAGACAAAATTCAAAATGCATCTGTGTGAGACTTGGCATGATAAAGAATGTCTCCCTAGTTGAGAGGGAGTGTTGATGAATGCAGCTATGTGAGACATTCTCCATCTTACAAACCTGTGAGGTGTGGATCATTGCAGCTATGTGAAGCCTTTCTCTCAACTTACAAACCTGAGAGAAAGCCCCTAAGAAGGCTTACTGGTTCCTACCTGGGACAGAGCTAGGAACGTAGAGATGACCTCCTCCATGACGTGATTGAGAAGAACTCCAAATGATTATTCGGTGGAAAAGTGATCTGTTGAGTTAGAATGTGCTTGTGGCTGAGCACAAGGTGAACGTGTGAAATCCCAAAAATGTTGGGCACATCATCATGTGAACAGAAATGAAGATGATGTGATAGCCTCCTCTGAGCAGCAGATTTGACAAGAAGACTCCAGATGATTCTCCTATTGGTGGCAGTGTGTTACACATTATTTTGGTCACCCTGGTGATGTTTCTACAAACATTTATTCAGGCTCTCAAAAGAATATTTTGCATGAGAAATGTAATTGGTTTCTCTCTCTACAAAACTTGTTTTTAGAATGACGTTGTAGGCTAAGAGTAATACACAGTGCGGAAATGCCTGATTTCTGCAGGCTGTCCTTAATCTGTCTTGCAGAATTTATGCAGGCTGCTCTATAGACAGAGTGCGACGGTGTTTTAAGACTAAGAAAAGGAACGAAGTTCATGAAGGTTCTAGAAGTGAATATTCTAGAATATGAGGTGGCATCCATATGATTGGGATCCTACTGGATTCTCTGATTTGGTGGGATCATCCTAATCTCTTTAACCATCTCTCCTTCTCCTATATAATTATGGATTTCTCGTGGAAAATGTTAAGCAAAAAGAAAGCAAGATCAAGTAAGGAATTTATGAAGGAATAGGCTGAAGATTGTGTGAGAAACTCTATTTGAGTTGATCCTTGAGGTCTCCATTTGTCCATCAAGCTATTGTGGGTCATCTTCATGCAAGTTTGAATCAAGTGTGTGTGTTGGAGCAAAGGGCCACTAAAAGGGAACCTTGCAACATCAAGGCAGTTTGGTTGCATCTTCCACTTTTACTTAATATAATACGGTGACATGTTTCTTTCCCATAAAATCATTCTCATTTTATTACATGACTCCTTGATCACATGTATAGGTTTTCATTGAACATACTATTGTTGCTTTCACCTTGGTTGGTTTCTGTTTCATTGTAGGTTCAATAGCACAAGAGCACCGGAGCGAAGCAAGGACAACAAAGACATAAGGAAGTGATATTCAAAGGTATGTCACTCATCTCTTCTTCGATAGTAAATTCAATGACTAAACTTATGGAAAGCACCATGTCCTATCTCGTTTTGTTCTAGATCTAGGTGGATCTAGGGAGATCAGTTTATGTCAGCATTCACCGATTTATCCAATAAAAAAATTGGCGACTCCATTGGGGATACGACATGTTTTTGGTTTTATGTTGTCCATTTTCCTTTAGCCTACCTCTTTTCATTTTAATCTAGTCTCTGAGTCTGTGGGGGATCCATACAGACTCTCTGGATCTGAAAGTTCTTTTAGACTATTTTCCTTCTTTCCATTTTTTATTTGTTTACAGGAATTTCCGCACTGTATCCCATATATAGCCTGCGAAAACCTTAGATATCCGCACCCTGACTATTTAGACTAGTGCGAATTTTCCGCACCCTACCCATAGATAGTCTATGGAAACCTTTAATTCCCGCACTGTACCCTGCTTCTGGGCTGGGACATTGTCTGTAAAAAAAATGGATTGGGCCTTTTTGTCTTTTGATACCCAGTTTTGATTTAATCACTTGGGAGGAACTTTTGATGCCAGTATCTGACTATTTTCTAAGTTAAAGACTTGTCATTGATTGGTTTTCAGGGATTGAAAACCCTTCTTTGTCATTTTACAAGTTTTTGCTTCTCGATTTTTATCAACGAGAATATAATCTCTGATTTTGAGATCTGAGTGCTTGATTGATGAAAGTCTTTGATTTGATTTAAAGTTTTGGATTATTTACATTTTCTGGATTGCTTGTTGATTGGAAAGTCATTTTCATTTTCATTTAGTGAAACATTTTCTTATCATCTTTATTTTTATCTTCATTGAAAGTTTGATTTGGGTATTTGTTGAGTGTATCGATTTTCTTTGGTTACTTTTCCTTTCTTCATTATATTCCTGATTTGGTTTTGGAAAGGAAGAATTAAAGTCATCTATTCTTTGTAGTAATCATTCATAAGAAAATTTTGTGCATTCAAATTTTTTTTTTACAAGAGAATAAATTGGAAAATTTCATTGCTTATGATTGTTTGAAATTGTGTTCATTCAAGAAAAAGGAATTATATTTCGTATCTTTCGTGTTTTCCGAAGAAATATTTTCTCCCTATTGTACTTAGAGTTCATCAAACTGAAACATTGCATCATTCATCTGTTTTTTTATATTGTTGGGTGAAGGTCTCATAAAACATCAGTTTCATCTCCATTTCCCTCTTGCGTAAACAACAACCTCTAAAACACTACGTAATTATAAAATTTAATCAGTGACTTTTATTTTCAAGGGCTCTTTCCACCAACATTAGCTAGGCTAGCGCTTTGGAATAGGTTGTGAGGCACACTCCCCAAATCATAAAATACACTGTAGCATCTTGTGATAGGGAGTGTTCAAATCCATTGGCAACATTTTGTCCTGGGATGCCCTTCTCACACAAGGGTCAAACCTGAGGTCACATTAAATATGGTAGAGTTACTCACCCTGCTTTGTTGGTCTTAGTGTAGAGATTGCGCCTATTACGGGGGTCACTTAAAGGTATACCCACAATTATCAGTGGAAGCCTTTCGAGTTGATTTCGGGCTAGATACCTTGCCATTGCGTGTGGATCGAACTGTCGATTGTTTCCCCAGGCATCATTGTTGTTCTTGGTAACCTTAGTAGCATATCTCTTTGGGGTCTTACACGAGGTGACTGTGGAGGAGCAATTCTTCACGGTACCTAGAATCGACGTTGGTCAAACTCACTCAGGCTCCTTGGAGGGTATACCCACGATTATGTGTGAGAGCTTGCACTAGGGTGTAAGTCCGTTAAGTAGATCGTCAATGTAACTTTTCCACCCGCTCTATCCTAGCCCCTTCTTGTCTTGACTTCGTGACATTGGATTTCATCACCAATTAGTGACTTCGAAATAAGAAGGTTTGTTTGTATGTATTCTCCGACTGAATTAATCAGAAGAAATTATTGTTGACACTTCTGAAATACCGACCAGACCCCATACAAGCCCTAGAGCCAATAATCCCCTTTGGACTACCGACATATTTAGAAGCCCGCCTCGCACGGTGCAGGACCTTTACGGCTCAGGGGCAGGTTCTGATATACCTGTCGTCTCCCAACTACCCGAAACATATGTTACCTACACAATACCTTTAGACCATTTTACCGGTACAACCAGCAACATCACTATCATTCCAGACACATAGTCAGTTGGTCCTAGCTCGACTTTTTCTCTCCAGATGGCCCATGCTACTGTGGTCCCACACGCTACGACTATTCCCACCCCAAATGTGGTGGTTAACCAAGCTCCCATTGGTACACCACTTTCATCTAGACCTATCCCGTCACTTCCTCCTGGGTACCAAGCTTTGAATCCTTCCACTGTCGTCCCTACCCAGGTTCCATCTGGCATTTTTTGACTTTTTGTTCCACCTGGGTACAATATTGCTGCCAGTTTTACACCGTCTCAGGTCCTCTCTAGAGAGTCTTATCCACCTTTTCTTGGGGGATCTGGCCCTAGTGGCTCCAATCCAATTGGAAACACCCACCTTTCGTTCACTTCTAATTACCAGATTCCCATTGGAGGAAAATCTCATGCTAGGGGGCAACCTCAATTTGTGGGTCAACCTCAGTCTGGGGCACCACTAAACGTTGGGGAGCAACCTCCACTTGGAGGAAAACCTCAGGGTGGACTGTATAACCCACTGTATGGACAAAACACATCTGGATCACTAGCCCACCTTTGGAATCTCCTTGCCCAAGGAAATCCACAATCATCTGGGGGGAAATAGCCTCAAGTTAACTCTTTTTTTCCCCCTCACTCTGGCCAGTCGTATCTGGGTTCTTTGAATCCCACTTGGGGTCCATACGTTCACTCTAGTGTCCCTTTTCAAGGGAACATTTCCAACCAACCCAACCCTATGGGCTACATGCCTCCACATCCACGTCTGAATCTGTCAAGAACTTCGACTTACATGCAGACTGCTTATGGTCCTACTGGTATACCAACGGGACTTCCTCCCCAAAGTCACTAGTACCCTCAAGTGAATCGAAGGTTTCCCTTTTTAGCCACTTTGGATTTACCTGACTTGTCTAGAATCTTGAATGATCTTATCTTACATTCTCTCCATTGGCCCGTTATACCATCCAAGTTACCATCCGACATTCCCAAATTCGACGGTAAATCGGGAGAAGACCCAAACAACCATGTCATGACTTTTCACCTTTGGTTCTCATCCAACTCTTTGATGGACAACTCCATTCGGTTACGACTCTTCCAACGACCTCTCATGGGTTCGGCTGCAAAGTGGTACATAGAATTACCGCGAGGTTTCTTTAACGACTTCAACACCCTTGCCATGGATTTTCTCACACATTACCAATTGTCAATCCGCTATGAGACAGGAACTGATATTTTGAGTTCCTTTAATTAATCTTCGACCACTCATATTTCCAATCACATCCATGAGTGGAGACGAAGATGACGTTTGATCAAGCTCAACCTTCCTAAACATTTATTGGCTGAATGGTTCACCAAATCATTCGTGAATAAAATATCCCGTGATATTTCCATGGGTGGAGTTGTCACTGGATAATAGGAGATCAGTCATGCTCAGTACCTAGATCTTGTTTATTAGCAAATGGGCACTCTTTATGACTTTCTCCCTGATGCTCCTCGCCCTTCTACCACTGCTACCTCAACAACCCCAGTAGCTTCTCATGTTGTTGATGGTGTGATTAGCACCTTCCATGCTGACGCTAAATCCATGTCGGCCACTCACACCAATTCCAAATCTACTGCTTCTAATGTTCAAAATGCTCTGACTCCTACTCCTTCCATCGGCAAAACTTCCGAGGTTAATTCAATTCAATCCACCCCTGCCGGAAAAAATAAATCTAAAAAAGGAAAGGGTAAGAATAAGGAGGATAGAAATAATAATCCACAATCCGATAAAACCAAGACACAGTCTGTTAATGATAAGGATAAACATAAACCTCGATATCTTTGCCTTATCTGTGGTGATAATCACTACATGAAATATTGTCCAAGACGTGTTGAGGTCACTAAGTTCCTTCAAGGAACCGGAAAACCTCCCACACCTGTCATTTTGTCACAAACTTTCCCTTCTCAACAGCAGGCCCAATTGTTCATTCATGACCAACCCTCTCCTTTCACTACTTCATATGTCCTTATGTGTACTGGTAATTCTACCAAGATCGACGTTGCAATCACCACTTGAGCCAAAGATTATTCTCCTTCAAAGGAGAAAGTTGACGATTTACCACCTTCATTGGTTCAACCGCCTCCCTCAACTTCACCTCCCAACGGTCCTCTTCATCTCGAATGACGGGGTCCCGATACAGTTCTCTACTCTCCTCCAAAGGGCGTTGTTTGGAAGTCTACCTTCAATCCTCATGCACGTGCTGCTCAAAACTACAGTATTGTAGAAGATCTTGCGCAAGCACCCTCTGCGATGTCAACTCTTGAAGTCCTTCAAAGTTGTCCTGCTCAACGGAAGACACTGTTAAAGGCCATTGGTGGAATTGATCCCACAGATACGAATTTGATAATATTTGACCTGGAATATCACATTCCAAGGATACCTCCTCACTTAGCATTTCAAATCCAAGTTGTTGTAGAGAACAAGAATATCTGTAGAACCGTTATTGACAAGGGCACCTCGACGTGCGTCATGTCTGTTGCTTGTTGGAAAACCATTGGCTCTCCCCCCCTCACCGAATCACACAATACACTTAAGGCTTTCAATGGTTCTAGTTTTAAACCCTATGGTGTTCTTCCCTCATTGTCTATTACGTTGGAAGGAAAATCGGTCAATGTCGAGGTCGAGGTCGAGGTCTTTGATGCACCTCTTGATTATAACCTCTTACTTGGACGTAGTTGGATTGATTCCATGCGTGCAGTTGTGTCCACACTTTTTCGCGTGTTACGTTTCCCACACCAAGGAAAAGTAGTTATTGTCGACCAACTGGCATTTTTTAACTCTGATTCTCATACTAACAATGTATCGTTTATCTCGAAGACACCTCCGGGGTACGAGAACGTGAGTGTGGGTCTCCTGAAAGATTCCACTTTAATGGGTACCTTCCCAATACCACCACCCGATGTTCCACCTCCTTTTTTCGCCTCAATCAACATGATTTCACCTCCGTCCGCAAAACCCTCGCGTCTCATGACCTATGTATAGTACCTGATCCTGGTGATTATCTTCGCTATGGCTAACAAATGCCCTTAAGTCCAGTTGAATCCGCTTATCAAGCCATTCACTCGGCAACCCCTTCTACTCCATTTCTTGGTGATTGATCTTCTGATCCGTTTCACGTAATATTTACTATAGACAAAATGATTATGTCAGTGATGTCCATGGAAGACACCCCATGGGGCGATGGACATCATCGTTCCATTCTCTTCCTAGAGAATCACACCATAGAGAGTTACCAATGGATTTTGATTTCGTCGACCGTTGTTATCATTTCCTCTGTTCCCAAGTCAACACACGATGTGCTTTATGAAGGGAACCTGAGTAAAATTTCACCCACCATTCCTCTTGACATATCCATTAAACCTGGAGTCGTAAAAAATGTTCACATCGGAGTCGCATGTTCTAATGATGAAGTCGTCACTTATAAAGCTATTTTTCAAGAATTACTTGACATTTTTGCTTGGAGCTACAAAGAGATGTCGGGTATTGATCCCGATATCGTTGTGCATGAAATTAAGACCTACTCGGACGCTAAACTCGTTCGGCAAAGACTTCGCCCAGTCCACCCTCGTAAAGTCGTCACTATCAAGCTCGAAGTTGAAAAACTTCTTAAGGCTGGATTTATCTATCCTATGGCTTTAACCGATTGGGTATCCAATCTAGTTCCAGTCAACAAAAAACAAGGCATGATCCGTGTATGTGTCAATTATAGGGATATTAATAAAGCTTGTCCTAAGGACAATTACCCAACCCCCTTCATTGACCAGATCGTCGACGATTGCGCCGAGAGTGAAATATTCTCTTTAATGGACGATTTTTCTGGCTATAATCAGATTAATATTTTTCCCACGGATCAACACAAGACTGTTTTCATTTGTCCTTAGGGTACCTTTGCCTACCGGAAACTACCTTTTGGTTTAAAGAATGCTGGTGGGACTTTTCAACGCGCCATGTATTATGCTTTTCACGATATCAAACACATCATACAACCATATCTCGATGATCTACCAGCCCATTCCATGCGCCGCCAAGATCACACGGCCTATCTCCGAACCATTTGCATCCATTGTAGTTACTATCGTATACGTTTAAACCCACACAAATATGTTTTTTGTGTGGAGTTCGACCGACTTCTAGGTTTTATTGTGTCACTTCATGGAATTAGGGTGGATCCTTTGAAGGTTGAGGCTATCCTTAATATACCTCCTCCTTCCACACTATGCCAGCTTCAAAGTTTGCAAGAGAAGGAAAACGTTTTGCATTGATTCATCCCCAATTACGTTGAGTTAAGATTAGGATTTACTCGACTATTCAAGAAGGGTTACGAGTTCGTATAGGACGAGACTGCCAACAAAGCCTTCGAAGCTTTTAAATTTTCCCTAACCCGTACACCATTGCTTTTGCCACCCGATTATAGTCGAGATTATTTCCTCTACCTTGCCACTTCGGACTCTACCATTGCCATGGTTTTAGTCCAAGAAGATGATTTGCACGATGAACATGTAATTTATTATTTGAGTCGGAGTATCACGACTACCGAAATCAAATACCTACATGTGGAAAAACTGGACTTGGCAGCTGTTCAAGTTGTCCAATGTTTCTGTCACTATATCCTATTACGCAGGACCACTGTTATTTCTAATTGCAACCCTATGCATCATATCCTTACACGTCAATTTCTAGGAGGAAAGTACTCCAAATGGATAGTGATTCTCCAGGAGTTCGACTTAGATTTTGAACGCGCTAAGTCTAAGAAATCATTGGTTTTCGCCGAACTGATATGTGACCTTCCCTCCACTGAGACAGAAAACGTGGCAGAGGATTCCTTCCCTGATGAATCCCTTTTTCTGATCAGTTCTGATGACGTTTGGTACGAATATATTATCATCTAACTCCAGAATCAAACTTTTTGGCACGACCTTTCTAGCACAGACCATCATCGTATACGGTATCAAGCCCGTCAATACATCATTCTCGATGACACTATTTATCGTCGTCATGTTGACTCTATTTTTTGACGCTGTCTCACCTATGATGAGGCTGAGAAAGCTTTGAATGACTGCCACTCTAGAGCATGTGGTGGTCATATGTTTGGGTATGTCATTTCCCAAAAGATCCTACGAGCAGGGTATTTTTGGCCTTCTTTGTTTAAAGACTGTATTACTGTCGTCCAGAACTGTCATGCTTGTCAAACGTATAATAACAAGATAAGATTTCATCCCGCTCCTTTACACCCTGTAGTTTCTGTTGTTCCTTTCACAAAATGGGGCATTGACTTCATGACATGTAACCCTCACTCGGTCGGGGGGCATGGATACATCATCGTAGTCGTGGATTATTTCACTAAATGGGCCGAGGTGATGCCTACATTCAATAATACCGGAAAAATTGCAGCCTTGTTTATATTCAATCATAGCATCACTCGATTTGGCATCCCGCAAGCTATCGTCACTGATCACGGTAGCCATTTTCAAAATTTCATGATGTCTGAGCTTACTAAAAAGTTGGGTCTTTGGCATGAAAACTCAACCCCCTATTACCCACAAGCCAATGGCCAGGTTGAAGCGATAAACAAAGTTCTTATCACTATGTTTCGATGGATAATAGGAATTCATAAGACAAGTTGGCGCACAATGTTGTTTTCAGCATTATGGGCCTATTAAACATATGTGAAGTCTGCCAAGGGATTTACGCCTTTCCAATTAGTGTATGGTATCGAAGTTGTCATGTCGATTGAATGTGTGATACCATATTTGAAGCTAATCGTTGAACTTCTTCCCAACACCTCTGCTGAAGAGGAACGTCTGTTGTACCTGATGCAATTAGATGAAACTCGTCGTGATGTCACCTTGGTTATTGAAGCTCAAAAAAAGTGTGTCAAAGCCCAATACAACAAGCATGTCAAGCCATGTGTTTTCTCTTAAGGTGATCTAGTTCTCCTCTACAAACAAGATCGTGATTTACTAGGGGGCGGAAAATTCGAAGCTATGTGGCGAGGCCCTTATATTGTCAAACGAATGTTGGAGAAAGGAGCTTATGAGTTAGTGGATTATGATGGCATTCCTTTGAGTGAACTCAGAAATGGGCTTTACTTGAATAAGTACTATGATTAGTTTATCTTTGCATTAGAGCTTGTATTTTATTGTATCATACTCTTGTGTGCTACTTTTGTGTGTTTTTTCGTTATTTGGTTTCGACCCCCAATTGCTTACCTTGTTTTCTTCTTGGTTTCCAGATGTCGGTGTCTTCATTGCCTTACATTGGCTTCGCCGATGGCACTAGTCGTAGTACTCAGAACTTAGCATCTACTTCTTGGGCGATCTATGCACCTACGAACGAATTAATCAGTCTACATGGTGTTTGCCTCAATTGTGCAACTAACAATATCGTGGAATATAGTGCAGTCATCGAATTGTTGACCGACATTATTTCACTTGGAATCTGTCACCTTGTTATACGACTCGATTCGCAGCTAGTACTACTATATTTAAGTAATGTCTATACTATTCGGAGTCTTACTTTGTTGAAGGTATATTTACGAATTCGCCTCTTGGAACGTCATTTTGATTATATTGAATATCCACACATTCTTAGATGTCTAAATACATTAACATATGCATTAGTTAATTATGTGTTAGATAGACATTTGAGACATTTATAAATCCAATCACATGTTGTACATAAAGAAAGTAAGTCGGTAGAAGCCTCATGTATATATAACGATAAAAAAAATTTACAAAAAAGTGTTTTTGTCCGAAGACCAAGATATCAAAATTTGAAGCACATGGCTTCATATACAAAATAGCATCAAGGATGTTTCTCACGATAACACACAATTGTTCGTGCTACCCTACGAAGCAGACGACTAATAGAACTAGATATGCCTAGAGTATGGTGTTGATATCGTCTCGAGATCTTGTCGATAGAGATATCTGGGACATTTGTTGTCAACCCCTCCAGGCTCTGCTCGATCACCTCATAGTCACCAGCATCTCATCCTACTACCTTGGCTGCTTTCCCTCGTCTCTGAATGGGAGATGTACCTGGAGGCCGGTACGGTCCTACATCTGCATTGTCAAAGAGTTTTTTATTAGTCCTCGGATTAAAAACATAAAAAACATTTCATATTTCAAAATTTACAAAAACATTATAAGAACAAAAAATGTGCTTCTTACCTAAGTTCCCCCATTGAGAACCCTCGGGTAGAACCAAGTATGGGTCACCTCTGAAATCCAAATCGGCATAGGTATAGTCATTTACCATCAGTAGTTGAGGCCTCAGCCAATCAAAGAACACGTCGTTATATTTAACGATGGGGCCCGCCACATGCCGAGCCATGATGTCACACCATCTTTTCATCATTGGATCTTGTGGGGCTGGCAAGCCCCACTCTACCTGTAAGTGAAAATGAGGAACCCTCTCGAGGAAGGACACTAAAATGGATCCGTACCCGAATTTCTTTAAGTCACCTCTCTTTCACTTTGTCAGTTGTTTCTTCATACTGGGAAGAACCCCGTCACTCCAGTTAAATACCCGGGCTCCATGCACTCCACTTCATACTCGAAGTAACTCTGGAGCGCCATGTGAGGAGATGCACTCCCCACCATATGTGAGATAGTGAACAGGATAGTCCATAGGGGTAAATATCGGACACCCCTAATGGCAAATTTTCCCTTGCGTCTCTCAACATCGGAATCACAATACCTACAGACATAATCACTCATCGATAAACCATCACCTCTGTCGCCTGTCAAGGTCACATGTGATCCACAGTGTGATAATCCCATCAAAAAATTAATATGTTCGATATATAGAGCGAGTATGTGAGCTCTCACATGAAAAACATGTTGATCCGCATCCCACATGTGGACTAAGTACTCAAGCAACCTCAGTTGGGCCCTCATGCCCTGAATCTTGAAGAACTTCATGAGCCCGCATTGCCGAAGGCATTAACTGTGCCCGGGTCATTCCCAGTGACGATATCATCGTCCTCGTGTTTCCTCTCCCTCCATTCCAACATTTTGACAGTTGAAAACCTGCATAAGAGCCATAGGGAGAAGTCAACGTATTTTTTTCACTTCCTTGGAAATTTTTATTGTTTAAACGCATCTAAAGAAATTTTTATTTTCGCCCGCCGCAGGTGAAGCTTTATGCACAGTGCAGAACTTCCGCAGGTGAACCAAAGGCCACTTGTGGAAACCTATGGTTTCCGCAGGGCCCAATATATGCCACCTGCAGCGGCCCCTCTGCGCACCTACCGACCTAAAATCCAACTCAACAACTATTTTTAACCAGTGAAAAAGAAAATTGATCCATGGAAAAGAAAGAGGAAGAAAAGATTACCTCTTTAGCGGAAGTCGTTCGTTGAATGGTTGCTCATGCCTCTCGCAATCGACCAAGAAAGTTTGAGGTAAAAAAGGGTTTTTTGGACAAGTTTTGGGTAAAATGACAATGAAATGGTAAAAAAGAGTTTTCACCTATATTTATTTACTTTTTACTTTTTCATTGATATTTTATATTATTTTATTCATTTTATCTAAAACCTAATGTTCTTATGGTATTGTGAGTGTTGTAATTTTTTCGCAGATGAATGATCTTGGAGCCTGAACGATGAAATACAGATACTTTTCTTAATTTGTTTTTACGTTTGTCACATGTACAAATACTTTTTAGGTTTTTCAGAAAAAACCTCAAGCTCAGTCTTTGTTCGTTCTCGTTCTCCTAAATCGATGAGAACGCAACCGAGTATAATTTTGTCGCATTTTCGTACTCGTCATGGTAACACGAAAAGCGAAACTCATGGAATATCTTTTAAGCTCTTTTCACTCTCCATAAAAATGAAAATATTGTCGAGCGACCTTGCTCTTTTCCCGCTCGTAAAAGTATTTGAAGAAAACGTTTGATGGACGATAGTTTATCACTTTTTCGGTCTCATTAAACTAATTTACAAAAAATGCACTGAGAGAATTCTCTTTAAGTGTTTTTCATACTCTCTAAATATGAAAAACCTCTGATCTTTCTCTCTTTGGGTACGTTCAACAAACATTGAAAGACCCATATGGGACCGAACCACTCATTCTTAGGGTTCATTAAACATACTCCAAGGGACTCGTCCGAAGGATAAGCTTACATCAACAATCATATGTTATCCTCCTCAAGCTTGCGTAAAAATAAAGAGGCACTCGTCAGAAATGGTAGGGGGGAATTTAGGAAAGAAATGTGTCTCTATATTTGTGTTAGTGGCAGTAATAGTCGCTCTTGAACATGACACCCCCTTCGTCATTGAATCCGGGTTGGAAAATTTGTTTGTCTCTCGTTTGACCTTCTGCAAGTTCATATCTTGGGTCATCTTTGAGTCAATGTTGTCAAGACCATTGTCGTGTCATTCATATTTTCAAGAGAAGTCGAACCTTGCACAAGCCCTCTATTGAGTCGGTCATCTGCAGTTATCAATTCCTACCATGTCGGTGTTCCCTGTGTCAGTTTCAAATCATTTTCATACTTTGATCTATCCTAAATCTATTACTTATTTCACGTCATTGATAGAGGATACATCAAGGCCCTCCTGTGATGAGTCTTTTCCTTTCGACTTCAACTCATCATCCGGGAAAAAGACTTAGAAATCATTTAGTACCTTAGAGCTTGCATGCCTCAATGGAAGGTTTCTTCGTTTTCGACAGTGAATTCACATCATTGGTCCCTGATCGAGAGATTCCATCGAGTGTTCGACTTCAGTGCATTTATTCACATTCGATGGATTGTACTGAGGTACTTTGGGATTCATTGACATCAATGGTGATTTCCCTCGCACTTGTTAAAGGTTTTCGTCAATGACAGGTAATCAAGTGGTTTCTACCATGTTCGACTTCAACACCTGTAATCGCATGGCTAGATTCGTACTTACAGAGGACGGGATTGAAGACCCTGGATCCCACCATTTTGGTCCAGGTTGCGATGGAGTATTTATGATTTGTATTGACGCATAGATCCACTTTGTATGTCTCATGGCTATGTCTGATTTTGAGTTTTTTAAAACATAGATCCATAGTGTATTCCTGGTGGCTATGTAGAATCTTGATGACATGGATCCACAGTGTATGATTAGTGGTCATGACTGACATTCATGATTTAAATCACTTGTACTCTGAGCATGGGAATGCCTACCTCAGAAATGGTATAATATTGTGCAGAAGCTTGGTTGTTTGCAGGTTCTCGATTAGTGTGCTCCTTGTTCCCGACACACACATGCATTTTACAAAGTATTTTGGTTGTAACGAGTTCCAGCCTCATACTTTGGGGGGCATTCTGTTACACATTATTTTGGTCACCCTGGTGATGTTTCTACAAGAATGTGTTCAGGCTCTCAAAATGATCTTTTGCATGAGAAAAGTAATTGGTTTCTCTCTCCACAAAACTTGTTTTTAGAAGGACGTCACGGGCTAAGAGTAATACACAATGCGGAAATGCTTGATTTTCGTAGGTTGTCCTTAACATGGCTTGCGGAATTTCCATAGGATGCTCTATAGACAAGGTGCGGCAGCGTTTTAAGACTAAGAAAAGGGACGAAGTTCGTGAAGGTTCTAGAAGGGAATCTTCTAAAATATGAGGTGGCATCTGTATGATTGGGATCCTACTGGCTTCTCTGATTTGGTGGGATCATCCTAATCTCTTTAACCATCTCTCCTTCTCCTATATAATGATGGATTTCACATGGAAAGGGTTAAGCAAAAAGCAAGCAAAATCAAGTAAGGAATTTACGAAGGAATAGGTTGAATATTGTGTGAGGAACTCTATTTCAATTGATGTTTGAGGTCTCCATTTGTTCATCAAGCTATTGTGGGTCATCTTCATGCAAGTTTGAAACAAGTGTGTGTATTGGAGTAAAGGGCCACTAAAAGGGAACCTTGCAACATCAAGGCAGTTTGGTTGTATCTTCCACTTTTACTTAATATAATACGGTGGCATGTTTCTTTCCCATAAAATCATTCTCATTTTATTACATGACTCTGTGATCACATGCATAGGTTTTCATTGAACATACTATTGTTTCTTTCACCTTGGTTGGTTAGTGTTTCATTGCAGGATCAATAGCACAAGAGCATCGGAGCGAAGCAGGGACAACAAAGACATAAAGAAGAGATATTCAAAGGTATGTCACTCATCTCTTCTTTGATAGTAAATTCAATGATTAAACTTAGGGAAAACGCCATGTCCCGTCTCGTTTTGTTCTAGATCTAGGTGGATCTAGGGAGATCAGTTTATGTCCGCATTCACCGATTTATCCAATAAAATAGTGGGAAAGCATATCTGTAGAGTGCACGTGCCTGTGGACGAGCACAGGTGAACGTGTGAAGACCTGGTTCTTCTGTGAAATGCAGTGAATCGGAGCTATGACATCCCTATGGATGTGCCCCTAGTGGATGAGCACTAGTGGGTGTATCGGATCCTTTGCTATATATTGTTCAAGAGTCAGACCTACTTGTAACCCTAATTGTTATGTAAAGGGTACAGGTCGACCCCACCTTAATATGTTTAATAATAAATATAAAAGATAATTAATATTAATTATAATAATAATAATAATAAATTATATAGTGACTTAGAGAGGTCAACCCTATTGAGCCAATGGATGCCCTTGTTGATTGGACAAGTCTAATATAAGTAAGGGATGATTCTCCATTGTGGAATCATATCTTACTTGTGAGTTTGAAAATTTTAGCTAGTACATCTCTTTGGCAAAAGGTGTGCACCTCTCTTGGACGCTAGAGTTCTATGGTTTAAGAACCCTCTTGTGTGCTAGGTCTTTCTTGGAGGTAAAGGTCTTTCTCTTGAAGAATATAGAAAAGGATTTGGCTGGGTTTTCTTCCCTTGTTGACAAGGGTTTCAAAGGATATTTCTTGTGTTCTTGTGCATAGTGTTTCTTCTTGTGACCTTGGTTGCTGCAACATTATTGTTTATGGTTAAGTGAAATGCTAAAATGAAATGAACGTCATGCTTAACCTAGCTTATGAAAAATCAACATGGATGAGATAGGCTCTTTAGCTTGTCTTGTTAGCATGTCTATTTATATAGCATACTTGAGATTAGAGTTGATTTCTATAGTCATTTCCATTTATTGTGGTTTACCCCATGTCATAGAGTGATTTTCCTCGTAACAGAATTGACGACCATATTAGGGAGGGAATCTTCTTTTCGAGGTTTGGAGTTTTTTTCTCCTTTAATTGCTCTCGGTTAGCTTGAGTTTCCTTGTCATTTGATTGTTTGACAACCTATTTTCATTTTGAGTCTGAGTTGCTTGACCTTATCCTTAACCTGGCCTTATCCTTAACCTGGCAGTATTTTAATACATATACGCGGGTTTTCCCTTGACAGACGCATACATACGCGAGTTGTCGTTCTATAGGGCACGTACATCATCCTTGTTATCTTGATCGTTGATTTTGATGTTTGTTGGATAAGTTTTGATGGTTGTTGAGTCTTCTTGGGTCTTTGTCATGACTATTAAGTGCCTACAGAGTGATAGGAAACCTTTCTTTGGATGAATTTTTGGGCGGTTTTTCTTTCTCATTGGTTGTCCTTGCATCTTGGGCTGTGTGTTTGCATCTTGATATCCTGCTTGGTTTGTCTCTTTTTACTTACAGTATGGTTTATATATCAAGTTGTTGTTCAGTCCTTGCATTTTCATTTATTTATATTGAAAATACAAAAAAAATATACATTTTGCAAGTTGTCATTTGATCTTTTGGGTTTTTATTATTGATCTTGATACATGTATGGAAAGATTGCATCTTATTTGAAATTGTCAAATTGAATTGAAAGTTGCATTTTTGAAAAGCTTATCATTTATTGAGAATTGAAGTTAGGACTTTGCATTATATTTATATTCATTTATTTTACTTGCTGAGTCATAACATCATCAGTTTCACTACCACGTCTTTTGAGTAAACAAAGCCACTAAAAGTAGTGCTGATAAATTTAAAATTGATTAGAAATGATTTTATTTTTCAGGGTGCACAAATTAGCTTAAGATTTAGAGCCTTGGAAAATGATTTTGTGAGTAAACTTCTCCAAGGCTATTAAACTCAACATATGTGTCTGACTAAGGGAGTGGTGAAATCCATTGTATAATTGGTGACGTCAGGATGCTCCGCTCACACTGGAGTTAAGCACGAGGTCGCGCGAAGTTGGTTGAAGAGATATCCATCTAATACCTTCTTAGCATCAGAGATATTTATGGGGATCTATTCGTATCTAGGGGTCTTGTTAGTGCCTTTACCTCTGTGAGAGGCGGTGCTTTCAAGATTTCGAGTTGTTACCTCGCCCATATGGTGGACCTGACTTACGACTATTCGCCTACGCATTGGTTATATCATGGTGGTTTTAGTTGCTTGACATAGGTAGCCACATAGGTTACTTTCAGGGGTTATTCTGCAGGTACCCTGGGTCAGATAAGGGTCGAACAACACACAGCTTTATGGAGGATTACCTCTCCGGGGGGATCTGACCGACTGCGATGTTAAGCCCACGAGGACCCTTATAACTTATTTTGATACCTTTGATATTTTGAAGGGAGTCGCAAGCCCCTCTTAGGCAAGGCATACCTACTTTAGGGAGGGAGGCCCATTTTCAATCACTTTATCCTGTTTGTGTGCATATTCGTCTTTTTGTTTATTTTAGTTTCTCTTTGATTGTTAGTTGGCCTTGGGATTTGTTTTTATATCTCAAGTCTTGAGTCATCGTGGAGCCAGACCAACTTCCTCGCAGGTCTCGTCGTTTGTTGAAATTACCACCGCATCTTAAGTCTTTGCCTTCTAAAAGGCGTAAAGTTATCAACCGTGGTACACACACCTCCACTTACCAGAGTTGTGGTCATACAAGTATAAGTACTGAGTCGAGTCAGAAAGATATTGGGATTCATTCGACTACCATACCTATTATGGTTAATGGAACTCCTTCTACGCCTTCGACCACTACGGTTGTAGTGTCGGAGGTCCCCATCATTACTCTTGTCTGGCCTGTATTTAATACTCAACCCATAGTAACGAACCCTTTTGGGTCTCTTTTTAGTTCGTCGGGCTACAATACTCAGTGCATCTCTTGGGCCTCTAGCCCTTTCTCTTATGGTATGCCGAATTTCACATCACAATTTTCTTCCTCCATTCCAGCATCTAATATGAATCTTAGTATTGGACTTGGGGGCATGGCTTCTCCATATATTTCACTCTCGTTTGGTGGTGCTCATACTCCCCAAACAACTACTATGGTTGGAAGCCTACCTCATTTTCACCTCGGGTCTAATCCTAGTATTAATGTTCCTAGATGGAGTAATCAACCAGGCGGACAAGTTGTTGCTTATGTTCCTTCCTTTACACCTACCCCCTCCACACCGATTTCGACCAACACGTTTGGCATGACGAATCTGCCTCTATCCTCCATATTTCCACCCAGAGGAGGTCAGTTTCATACTTTGGGCAACCCCCAACTTGGAGCTACTCCGGTTGGGGGAAATATTTAACCAGAACCTTGGATGGGTTGCGATTCCCCAACATCAATCTTTGTCGAGAACTTGGGGCCAGATGTCGTAACCCCGACTTCCCTTTCTGGCCACACTTAATTTTCCATACTTGTCAAGATTAATGTATGACTCAGTTCGTCATGACCCAACATGGCCCCCTGTCCCCACCAAGCTTCTTTCGGATATTCCAAAATTTGAGGGAAAGACTAATGAGGATCCTGGTGATCACGTCACTACTTTCCATATTTGGTGCTCTTCCAATTCACTTAACGACAATTCTATTCGTTTAAGATTGTTTCAATGCACCCTCACAGGGGTTGCAGAAAAATGGTACATAGAGCTACCAGGGGGTACGTACGAGAATTTTAATCAGATGGTTCTAGTTTTCCTCAACCACTTCCAATTGTCGGTTTGTTACGATGTCGGCATAGAACTTTCGTCGGCCCTCCGCCAGGACAAATTCACCCATATCTTGGATCATATCCAAGAGTGGCATAGATGGAAGAGGTTGATGAAAGCCTACATTCCTCCAGAGTTCCTGTTGGAATGGTTTCTTAAGTCTTTACTGCCTTATATTTCGAAGGATGTCTCTACATCTGGGGTAACATCTGAAGAGGAAGCGATTTTCAAAGCCCACCAATTAGATCTCATATATGCTCAGTCTGGGATGTTATACGAAATTCTTCCTGGCGCACCGAGGTCAAACTATGACCCTAGGCAAAAGCCTGGGCTTCATGCCGATGGCATTATAGGCTCCACAAATGTTAAATCTACAGACTTGGTGACAAGCCAGTTGAAAGAGTTGTCTCTAAGCCAGTCAGTAGGAGGACAAGCTTCATATGTGTCCTCCACTCCCACTTACTCGACAGATGTACATTCTGTGCAGTCGTCGACCAACCCGAATGGTAACCAGCGACCAGGAGGGAATAAAAGGAAAGGAAGTGGTAATAATCGTAAGGGTGGGAGGAATAATGATAATAAACCCAAGGACAATGCTAACAATGATAGATTGAAGGTTAATGCTGGTGAGGGAAAGAAAGAGAAGCAGAAGGTGAAATTCCCTTGTAAGCTTTGTATTGATGATCACCTTACCCACTTGTGCTCCAAACTCGAGGAAGTTGCGAGGATTTTATCTCTACCGCCCGATGTGCTGAATAATCCTTTTCTGCATAATCAGCACATGGCCTCGAGCTCCTCTAATGCTGGAAATGCAGCGAGTAGGAGTCAAAACCCATCTGCGCAGGATGGTGACCGTCTATGCATAAATATGGTCAAGTCTCATATTAATGTAGTCACTCGGTCTCACAATTACAGTTCTTCACAAGTTGTTCCAGGTCTAGAGTCTCCCCCTCCTCCAAAGATGCCTTTACAGATAGAAAAGCCAGAGCCTCTGCCTCGTATTCTGAAAGGAGTACTCAAACGCTCTACCCACAACCCTAATGCTAGAGCTGCCTAGAACTACTCTATTGTTGAGAATCTGGGTCAAACCCCTTGTGCGATGTTGGCTTTGGAGGTACTCCAGACATGTCCTTTACAGAGGAATGTCTTGTTATCTGTGTTAGGAGCTCTAGAAACCTATGGCTCTAAGGTTATCAAGTTTGACGTCACGAATGTGAAGCCTCACTTTCCTTACCACATGGTCTTTCAAATCCATGTGGATTACTTGAAGTATACCATCAAACGTATTGTTATTGATGAAGGCATTGCAATGTGTGTGATGTCCCTAACATGTTGGAAAGTCATTGGTTCTCCAACCCTCTCTCAATCTCTGACCATGTTGACCGCATTTGATGGTCGTTCTTTCCATCCCCACAGTATTCTTCCTACCTTTTCGGTCTAGTTAGGTGGGAAGATAGTGGAGGTGGATGTCGAGGTGGTTGATGTGCCCCTTGACTATAACTTATTACTAGGGGGTAACTGGACTTAAGTTATGACTGGAGTCGTATCATCTGTTTTCCGTACTTTATGTTTTCCTCATGATGGGAAAATTGTGACGATCGATGAGTTGTCCTTTGCGCGTGCTAGCCCCAATGCATCAGTTGGACCTTCGATCCCCGTGATCGACAATTCTCAGCCGACAACTGAGGATATTGGTGTCGGAATGTATTCCTCCCTTATGGGTACCTTTGATTTCGTGGCACCAATTCATCATATCTATGCCATGTTCAGTAGGTATGTTTCGTCAATGAGGCTCGTTCCTTTCCACACTTCGTATTTTAACGATCCTTGGACCTTACCTTCCCTGACCTTGTCTTGTGAAGGTCAGTCACATATTGGAATGGCGATGCCACTGACAGCGGCAGAGATAGTGTATCAGGTTGTTCTCGACTCTACTGCCGACCCAGATCGTGTCTCCTCGCAGACAGACGAGGAGGATCCTGTTCTCTGGCCCATATGGGCCACTTCATCCTCTTGCTCACATGATTGCCTCGATGATACTTTACCTTCGGATGAAGAAATCGCAGAGACCATGAATGGTTCTGATAGGTCATGGGATGATATGCATCATCGTTCTTACTTCCTCCCAGAGCTTGTTAGGATCGAACAAGACGATTTTAGATCTATCTTGAGTGAGATAGTCGGTCACGTCATAGTTCCACTTGATACGCACGACATTTATGCCAAAGGAAACATGGCGAGTATTTCTCCTACCGTCACGATCGACATCTCTCATATTCCAGGTAAAATTGAAAATGTATATATCGGTACGGATTGTTCGCCTGAAGAAATTCAGACCTACACGGAGCTCTTCAAGGAATTTTTTGATGTATTCGCTTGGTCATATGAAGAGATTCCAGGAATCGACCCTCTCATTGTTGAACATGAGATTAAAACCTACCTGGATGCTAAACCCGTTGGACAACGACTCAGAACTGTTAATCCTAGGAAGGCCCCTGCTATTAAGGCAGAGGTGGAGAAATTGCTTAATGCAGGCTTTATCTCCCTGGTTCCCTTGACTGAATGGGTATCCAACCCCATTCCCGTGAATACGAAGCAAGGAACCATCCATGTGTGTATGGATTTTTGAGACCTAAATAAGGATTGTCTTGAAGACAACTTCCCGACACCTTTCATTGATCAAATTCTCGATGAGTTTGTGGGAAGCGAGGTTTTTATTTTATGGACGGATTTTCAGGATATAACCAAATTTAGATTAAACCCGAGGATCAACATAAGATGGCATTTATTTGTCCTTGGGGTACTTTCGCATACCGGAAAATGTCTTTTGGCCTTAAAAACATCGGAGCAACCTTCCAACGAACCATGACCTTCGCTTTTCACAATCTCAAGCATATAGTCGAAGCCTACCTCGATGATCTCGCTGCTCACTCTCGCAAGAGAGTGGATCACTCTACCCACCTTCGGCTAGTTTTTGAGAGATGTCGCCATTATCGCATCCATTTAAACCCTCATAAGTGCATCTTTTGCGTTAGGTCGGGTCATCTTTTAGGATTCTTAGTCTCTGAGACTGGGATCATGGTGGATCCTTTAAAGGTTGAGGCAACACTTCGATTGCCTCCCCCGCGCAACATTCGTCAGCTTCATGGTTTACAGGGGAAAGCTAACTTCTTACGTCATTTTATAGTAAACTATGCCAATATTACTAAGGGTTTCATGCATCTCTTGAAGAAGGACACTCTGTTTATATGGGATGAGCGAGCCCAAGATCTTTCGATGCTCTTAAGAAAGCCTTGGTATCGACGCCTCTGTTGAAGCCTCCGGACTACAATAGAGATTACTTGTTTTATATCGCCGAATCCACGATTGGTATGGTTTTGGTTCAGGAGGATGACGAGCTCCATGAGCACATCGTTTACTATCTTATTCGAAACTTAGTCAGCTCTGAACTCAAGTACTCTCATGTTGAGAATCTAGCTTTGGTTGTCGTACACGCGGTTCAAAAATTACAGCACTATATATTGCTTTGCAAAACTACCATAGTTGTTGATGTCAACCCATTTCAATACATCCTTACCAGGTGTATCATAGGGGGGGAATATAATAAATGGATTGTCATCTTGCAAGAGTTTGATCTCGATTTTGCTTCAGCAAAATCCAAAAAATCGCTAGTTTTTGCCGAGTTAATATCGAACTTCCCTCGGTTAGATGAGGACGTCATTCATGTCGATTCATTTGCGGATGAACACATTTTCTTTGTCTCGTCTTCAGACCCCTAGTATGGAGACATTTTGATCTATCTTCAAACCTTGAAGTTCTCTCAGCATCTTTCGAGAGACCATCGACAGCGTATACGATATCAAGCTAAGAACTATCTTATCGTCAATGACACTTTGTATCGTCAAGGAGTAGATAATATCTTGCGTCGTTGCTTGATTCACGAGGAGGCTGAGTCCGTACTTAATGACTATCACAGTGGGGCTTGTGGTGGTCATCTATCCGGGCTTGCGACAACCCAAAAAGATATTGCGAGTCGGTTACTTTTGGTCGTCTATTTTTAAAGATTGTGTCGAAGTGGTCAAGAAGTGTCACCTCTACCAGGTGTTCACTCGGAAGATGTGCTCGCATCCAGCCACTGTTCACCCGGTCATTATCGTCAGTCCCTTCAGCAAGTGGGGGGTGGATTTCGTGGATTGCAACCCAACTTCGGTTGGGGGGCATATGCATATTATCGTGGTCGTAAAATACTTTACTAAGTGGGTCAAGGCCATGCCTACAATTAAATCCGATGGTAAGACTGTTGTTTTTTTCGTGTTCAATCAAATTATAGCCCAGTTCGGAATCCCAAGTGATATTGTCACTAATCATGGTAATCACTTTCATAACGAAATGATGAAAGAATTAGCATCGAAACTGAGGTTTAAACATGGTCATTCTTCCCCTTACTATCCCCAGGCAAATGGACAAGTAGAGGCCGTGAACAAGTCTATCAAGACCATTTTGCAGAAAACTGTCAACCAGAGCAAATCTGACTGGCATCTCATGTTGTACCATGCATTTTAGGCATACCGAACCTCTTTTAAGACTTCCACCGATTTTTTTCCTTTTCAGTTAGTACACGATGTGGAGTCGATCCTTCCTATTGAATGTGAGATCTCTTCTCTTAAACTGGCAGTTAAGATCCTACCTGACACTTTTGATCTTGAAGAACGCCTCGTACACCTAGAGATCCTAGATTAGCAGCGTCGAGATGCCTCTACGGCTATCGAAGCGAATAAACGACATGTCAAGGTATGGTATGATAAGTTTGTCTGTCCTCAGCAGTACATTGAGGGTGACTTGGTCCTCTTGTATGACCAAGCCAAAGAATCATTGGGGGCAGGCAAGTTCAATCCCATGTGGCACGGTCCTTATATCGTGTGACGTGTCTTAGAAAAATAATCCTACGAGTTAGAAGATTATGAAGGGAATATGATGGTTGAGCCTAGAAATGGGCTCTACTTGAAAAGATATTACGCTTGAGCCCCAAGCTTGGGTGTAACTCTTTGTATACTGGTGTATCTTAGTGTATATATCTTTTCCCCTTTTGTTATCGGCTTGCTTATTGAGTTTTCCC
>SNQJ01S0020639.1:39821-69322 GCA_010110895.2 Picea sitchensis
GGGAAAACTCAATAAGCAAGCCGATAACAAAAGGGGAAAAGATATATACACTAAGATACACCAGTATACAAAGAGTTACACCCAAGCTTGGGGCTCAAGCGTAATATCTTTTCAAGTAGAGCCCATTTCTAGGCTCAACCATCATATTCCCTTCATAATCTTCTAACTCGTAGGATTATTTTTCTAAGACACGTCACACGATATAAGGACCGTGCCACATGGGATTGAACTTGCCTGCCCCCAATGATTCTTTGGCTTGGTCATACAAGAGGACCAAGTCACCCTCAATGTACTGCTGAGGACAGACAAACTTATCATACCATACCTTGACATGTCGTTTATTCGCTTCGATAGCCGTAGAGGCATCTCGACGCTGCTAATCTAGGATCTCTAGGTGTACGAGGCGTTCTTCAAGATCAAAAGTGTCAGGTAGGATCTTAACTGCCAGTTTAAGAGAAGAGATCTCACATTCAATAGGAAGGATCGACTCCACATCGTGTACTAACTGAAAAGGAAAAAAATCGGTGGAAGTCTTAAAAGAGGTTCGGTATGCCTAAAATGCATGGTACAACATGAGATGCCAGTCAGATTTGCTCTGGTTGACAGTTTTCTGCAAAATGGTCTTGATAGACTTGTTCACGGCCTCTACTTGTCCATTTGCCTGGGGATAGTAAGGGGAAGAATGACCATGTTTAAACCTCAGTTTCGATGCTAATTCTTTCATCATTTCGTTATGAAAGTGATTACCATGATTAGTGACAATATCACTTGGGATTCCGAACTGGGCTATAATTTGATTGAACACGAAAAAAACAACAGTCTTACCATCGGATTTAATTGTAGGCATGGCCTTGACCCACTTAGTAAAGTATTTTACGACCACGATAATATGCATATGCCCCCCAACCGAAGTTGGGTTGCAATCCACGAAATCCACCCCCCACTTGCTGAAGGGACTGACGATAATGACCGGGTGAACAGTGGCTGGATGCGAGCACATCTTCCGAGTGAACACCTGGTAGAGGTGACACTTCTTGACCACTTCGACACAATCTTTAAAAATAGACGACCAAAAGTAACCGACTCGCAATATCTTTTTGGGTTGTCGCAAGCCCGGATAGATGACCACCACAAGCCCCACTGTGATAGTCATTAAGTACGGACTCAGCCTCCTCGTGAATCAAGCAACGACGCAAGATATTATCTACTCCTTGACGATACAAAGTGTCATTGACGATAAGATAGTTCTTAGCTTGATATCGTATACGCTGTCGATGGTCTCTCGAAAGATGCTGAGAGAACTTCAAGGTTTGAAGATAGATCAAAATGTCTCCATACTAGGGGTCTGAAGACGAGACAAAGAAAATGTGTTCATCCGCAAATGAATCGACATGAATGACGTCCTCATCTAACCGAGGGAAGTTCGATATTAACTCGGCAAAAACTAGCGATTTTTTGGATTTTGCTGAAGCAAAATCGAGATCAAACTCTTGCAAGATGACAATCCATTTATTATATTCCCCCCCTATGATACACCTGGTAAGGATGTATTGAAATGGGTTGACATCAACAACTATGGTAGTTTTGCAAAGCAATATATAGTGCTGTAATTTTTGAACCGCGTGTACGACAACCAAAGCTAGATTCTCAACATGAGAGTACTTGAGTTCAGAGCTGACTAAGTTTCGAATAAGATAGTAAACGATGTGCTCATGGAGCTCGTCATCCTCCTGAACCAAAACCATACCAATCGTGGATTCGGCGATATAAAACAAGTAATCTCTATTGTAGTCCGGAGGCTTCAACAGAGGCGTCGATACCAAGGCTTTCTTAAGAGCATCGAAAGATCTTGGGCTCGCTCATCCCATATAAACAGAGTGTCCTTCTTCAAGAGATGCATGAAACCCTTAGTAATATTGGCATAGTTTACTATAAAATGACGTAAGAAGTTAGCTTTCCCCTGTAAACCATGAAGCTGACGAATGTTGCGCGGGGGAGGCAATCGAAGTGTTGCCTCAACCTTTAAAGGATCCACCATGATCCCAGTCTCAGAGACTAAGAATCCTAAAAGATGACCCGACCTAACGCAAAAGATGCACTTATGAGGGTTTAAATGGATGCGATAATGGCGACATCTCTCAAAAACTAGCCGAAGGTGGGTAGAGTGATCCACTCTCTTGCGAGAGTGAGCAGCGAGATCATCGAGGTAGGCTTCGACTATATGCTTGAGATTGTGAAAAGCGAAGGTCATGGTTCGTTGGAAGGTTGCTCCGATGTTTTTAAGGCCAAAAGACATTTTCCGGTATGCGAAAGTACCCCAAGGACAAATAAATGCCATCTTATGTTGATCCTCGGGTTTAATCTAAATTTGGTTATATCCTGAAAATCCGTCCATAAAATAAAAACCTCGCTTCCCACAAACTCATCGAGAATTTGATCAATGAAAGGTGTCGGGAAGTTGTCTTCAAGACAATCCTTATTTAGGTCTCAAAAATCCATACACACATGGATGGTTCCTTGCTTCGTATTCACGGGAATGGGGTTGGATACCCATTCAGTCAAGGGAACCAGGGAGATAAAGCCTGCATTAAGCAATTTCTCCACCTCTGCCTTAATAGCAGGGGCCTTCCTAGGATTAACAGTTCTGAGTCGTTGTCCAACGGGTTTAGCATCCAGGTAGGTTTTAATCTCATGTTCAACAATGAGAGGGTCGATTCCTGGAATCTCTTCATATGACCAAGCGAATACATCAAAAAATTCCTTGAAGAGCTCCGTGTAGGTCTGAATTTCTTCAGGCGAACAATCCGTACCGATATATACATTTTCAATTTTACCTGGAATATGAGAGATGTCGATCGTGACGGTAGGAGAAATACTCGCCATGTTTCCTTTGGCATAAATGTCGTGCGTATCAAGTGGAACTATGACGTGACCGACTATCTCACTCAAGATAGATCTAAAATCGTCTTGTTCGATCCTAACAAGCTCTGGGAGGAAGTAAGAACGATGATGCATATCATCCCATGACCTATCAGAACCATTCATGGTCTCTGCGATTTCTTCATCCGAAGGTAAAGTATCATCGAGGCAATCATGTGAGCAAGAGGATGAAGTGGCCCATATGGGCCAGAGAACAGGATCCTCCTCGTCTGTCTGCGAGGAGACACGATCTGGGTCGGCAGTAGAGTCGAGAACAACCTGATACACTATCTCTGCCGCTGTCAGTGGCATCGCCATTCCAATATGTGACTGACCTTCACAAGACAAGGTCAGGGAAGGTAAGGTCCAAGGATCGTTAAAATACGAAGTGTGGAAAGGAACGAGCCTCATTGACGAAACATACCTACTGAACATGGCATAGATATGATGAATTGGTGCCACGAAATCAAAGGTACCCATAAGGGAGGAATACATTCCGACACCAATATCCTCAGTTGTCGGCTGAGAATTGTCGATCACGGGGATCGAAGGTCCAACTGATGCATTGGGGCTAGCGTGCGCAAAGGACAACTAATTGATCGTCACAATTTTCCCATCGTGAGGAAAACATAAAGTACGGAAAATAGATGATACGACTCCAGTCATAACTTAAGTCCAGTTAACCCCTAGTAATAAGTTATAGTCAAGGGGCACATCAACCACCTCGACATCCACCTCCACTGTCTTCCCACCTAACTAGACCGAAAAGGTAGGAAGAATACCGTGGGGATGGAAAGAACGACCATCAAATGCGGTCAACATGGTCAGAGATTGAGAGAGGGTTGGAGAGCCAATGACTTTCCAACAGGTTAGGGACATCACACACGTTGCAACGCCTTCATCAATAACAATACGTTTGATGGTATACTTAATCCACATGGATTTGAAAGGCCACGTGGTAAGGAAAGCGAGGCTTCACATCTGTGACGTCAAACTTGATAACCTTAGAGCCATAGGTGTCTAGAGCTCCTAACATAGCTAACAAGACATTCCTCTGTGAAGGAAACGTCTGGTGTACCTCCAAAGCCGACATCGCACAAGGGGTTTGACCCAGATTCTCAACAATAGAGTAGTTCTAGGCAGCTCTAGCATTAGGGTTGTGGGTAGAGCATTTGAGTACTCCTTTCAGAATACAAGGCAGAGGCTCTGGCTTTTCGATCTGTAAAGGCGTCTTCGGAGGAGGGGGAGACTCTAGACCTGGAACAACCTGTGAAGAATTGTAATTGCGAGACCGAGTGACTACATTAATATGAGACTTGACCATATTTATGCATAGACGGTCACCATCCTGCGCCGATGGGTTTTGAATCCCACTCGCCGCATTTCCAGCATTAGAGGAGCTCGAGGCCATGTGATGATTATGCAGAAAAGGATTATTCAACACATCGAGCGGTAGAGATAAAATCCTCGCAACTTCCTCGAGTTTGGAGCACAAGTGGGTAAGGTGATCATCAATACAAAGCTTACAAGGAAATTTCACCTTCTGCTTCTCTTTCTTTCCCTCACCAGCATTAACCTTCAATCTATCATTGTTAACATTGTCCTTGGGTTTATTATCATTATTCCTCCCACCCTTACGATTATTACCACTTCCTTTCCTTTTGTTCCCTCCTGGTTGCTGGTTACCATTTGGGTTGGTCGACGACTGCACAGAATGTACATCTGTAGACTGAGTGGGAGTGGAGGACACATACGAAGTTTGTCCTCCTACTGACTGGCTTAGAGACAACTCTTTCAACTGGCTTGTCACCAAGTCTGTAGATTTAACATTTGTGGAGCCTATAATGCCATCGGCATGAAGCCCAAGCTTTTTCCTAAGGTCATAGTTTGACCTCGGTGCGCCAGGAAGAATTTCGTATAACATCCTAGACTGAGCATATATGAGATCTAACTGGTGGGCTTTGAAAATCGCTTCCTCTTCAGATGTTACCCCATATGTAGAGACATCCTTTGAAATATAAGGCAGTAAAGACTTAAGAAACCATTCCAACAGGAACTCTGGAGGAATGTAGGCTTTGATCAACCTCTTCCATCTACGCCACTCTTGGATATGATTCAAGATATGGGTGGATTTGTCCTGGCGGAGGGCTGATGAAAGTTCTATGCTGACATCGTAACAAATCGACAATTGGAAGTGGTTGAGGAAAACTAGAATCATCTGATTAAAATTCTCGTACGTACCCCCTGGTAGCTCTATGTACCATTTTTCTGCAACCCATGTGAGGGTGCGTTGAAACAATCTTAAACGAATAGAATTGTCGTTAAGTGAATTGGAAGAGCACCAAATATGGAAAGTAGTGACATGATCACTAGGATCCTCACTAGTCTTGCCTTCAAATTTTGGAATATCCGAAAGAAGCTTGGTGGGGATGGGGGGCCATGTCGGGTCATGACGAACTGAGTCATACATTAATCTTGACAAGTATGGAAAATTAAGCATGGCCAGAAAGGGAAGTTGGGGTTATGACATCTGGCCCCAAGTTCTCGACAAAGATTGATGTTGGGGGATCACAACCTATCCAGGGTTCTGGTTAAATATTTCCCCCAACCGGAGTAGCTCCAGGTTGGGGGTTGCCCAAAGTATGAAACTGACCTCCTCTGGGTGGAAATATGGAGGATAGAGCCAGATTCGTCATGCCAAACGTGTTGGTCGAAATCAGTGTGGAGGGGGTAGGTGTAAAGGAAGGAACATAAGCAACAACTTGTCCGCCTGGTTGATTACTCCATCCAGGAACATTAATACTAGGATTAGACCCGAGGTGAAAATGAGGTAGGCTTCCAACCATAGTAGTTGTTTGGGGATTATGAGCACCACCAAACGAGAGTGGAATATGTGGAGAAGCCATGCCCCCAAGTCCAATACTAAGATTCATATTAGATGCTGGAATGGAGGAAGAAAATTGCAATGTGAAATTCGGCATACCATAAGAGAAAGGGCTAGAGGCCGAAGGGATGGACTAAGTATTGTAGATCGACGGACTAAAAAGAGACCCAAAAGGGTTCATTACTATGGGTTGAGTATTAAATACAGGCCAGACAAGATTAATGATGGGGACCTCCGACACTACAACCGTAGTGGTCGAAGGCGTAGAAGGAGTTCCATTAACCACAATAGGTATGGGAGTCGAATGAATCCCAGTATCTTTCTGACTCGACTCAGTACTTATACTTGTATGACCACAACTCTAGTAAGTGGAGGTGTGTGTACAACTGTTGATAACTTTACGCCTTTTAGAAGGCAAAGACTCAAGATGCGGTGGTAATTTCAACAAACGAAGAGACCTGCTAGGAAGCTGGTCTGGCTCCACGATGACTCCAGACTTGAGATATAAAAACAAATCCCAAGGCCAACTAACAATCAAAGAGAACACTAAAATAAACAAAAAGATGAATATGCACACAAACAGGATAAAGTGATTGAAAATGGGCCTCCCTCCCTAAAGTAGGTATGCCTCGCCCAAGAGGGGCTTGCGACTCCCTTCAAAATATCAAAGGTATCAAAATCAGTTATAAGGGTCCTCGTGGGCTTAACATCGCAGTCGGTCAGATCCCCCCGGAGAGGTAATCCTCCATAAAGCTGTGTGTTGTCCGACCCTTATCTGACCCAGGGTACCTGCAGAATAACCCCTGCAAGTAACCTATGTGGCCACCTATGTCAAGCAACTAAAACCACCATGATATAACCAATGCGTAGGCGAACAGTCGTAAGTTAGGTCCACCGTATGGGCAAGGTAACAACTCGAAAGCTTGAAAAAACCGCCTCTCACAGAGATAAAGACACTAGCAAGACCCCTAGATACAAATAGATCCCCATAAATATCTCTGATGCTAAGAAGGTATTAGAGGAATATCTCTTCAACCAACTTCGCGCGACCTCGTGCTTAACTCCGGTGTGAGCAAAGCCTCCTGACGTCACCAATTATACAATGGATTTCACCACTCCCTTAGTCAGACACATATGTTGAGTTTAATAGCCTTGGAGAAGTTTACTCACAAAATCATATTCCAAGGCTCTAAATCTTAAGCTAGTTTGTGCACCCTGAAAAATAAAATCGTTTCTCATCAATTTTAAATTTATCAGCGCTACTTTTAGTGGCTTTGTTTATTCAAAAGACGTGGTAGTGAAACTGATGATGTTATGCTCAACAAGTAAAAGAAATGAATATAAATATAATGCAAAGTCCTAACTTCAATTCTCAATAAATGATAATCTTTTAAAAAATGCAACTTTCAATTCAATTATGCAATTTCAAATAAGATGCAATCTTTCCATACATGTATCAAGATCAATAATAAAAACCCAAAAGATCAAATGACAACTTGCAAAATGTATATTTTTTTTGTATTTTCAATATAAATAAATGAAAATGCAAGGACTGAACAACAACTTGATATATAAACCATACTGTAAGTAAAAAGAGACAAACCAAGCAGGATATCAAGATGCAAACACACATCCCAAGATGCAAGGACAATCAATGAGAAAGAAAAACCGCCCAAAAATTCATCCAAAGAAAGGTTTCCTATCACTATGTAGGCACTTAATAGTCATGACAAAGACCCAAGAAGACTCAACAACCATCAAAACTTATCCAACAAACATCAAAATCAACGATCAAGATAACAAGGATGATGTACGTGCCCTATAGAATGACAACTCACGTATGTATGCGTCTGTCAAGGGAAAACTCGCGTATATGTATTAAAACCCTGCCAGGTTAAGGATAAGGCCAAGCAACTCAGACTCAAAATGAAAATAGGTTGTCAAACAATCAAATGACAAGGAAACTCAAGCTAATCGAGAGCAATAAAAGGATACAAACACTCCAAACCCCGAAAACAAGATTCCCTCCCTAATATGGTCGTCAATTCTATTACGAGGAAAATCACTCTATGACATGGGGTAAACCACAACAGATGGAAATGACTGCAAAAATAAACTCTAATCTCAAGTATGCTATATAAATAAACATGCTAACAAGACAAGCTAAAGAGTCTATCTCGTCCATGTTGATTTTTCATAAGCTAGGTTAGGCATGAAGTTCATTTCATTTTAACATTTCACTTAACCATAAACAATAATGTTGTAGCAACCAAGGTCACAAGAAGAAACACCATGCATAAGAACATAAGAAATATCCTGTGAAACCCTTCTCAACAAGGGAAGAAAACCCAGCCAAATCCTTTGCTATACTCTTCAAGAGAAAGACCTTCACCTCTAAGAAAGACCTAGCACACAAGAGGGTGCTTAAACCATAGAACTCTAGCGCCCAAGAGAGGTGCACACCTTTTGCCAAAGAGATGTACTTGCTGAAATTTTCAAACTCACAAGTAAGATATGATTCCACAATGGAGAATCATCCCTTACTTATATTAAACTTGTCCAATCAACAAGGGCATCTATTGGCTCAACAGGGCTGACCTCTCTAAGTCACTATATAATTTATTATTATTATTATTATTATAATTACTATTAATATTAATATTAATATTAATTATCTTTTACATTTATTATTAAACATATTAAGGTGGGGCCAACCTGTACCCTTTACATAACAATTAGGGTTACAAGTAGGTCTGACTCTTGAACAATATATAACAAAGGATTTGATACACCCACTAGTGCTCATCCACTAGGGGCACATCCATAGGGATGTCATAGCTCCGATTCATTGCATTTCACAGAAGAACCAGGTCTTCACACGTTCACCTGTGCTTGTCCACAGGCACACTCACTCTACATATATGCTTTCCCACTGTGTTATTGGATAAATCGGTGAATGCGGACATAAACTGATTTCCCTAGATCCACCTAGATCTAGAACAAAACGAGACATGACATGGTGTTTTCCCTAAGTTTAATCATTGAATTTACTATCAAAGAAGATATGAGTGACATACCTTTGAATATCGCTTCCTTATGTCTTTGTTGTCCCTGCTTCGCTCCGATGCTCTTGTGCTATTGACCCTGCAATGAAACACAAACCAACCAAGGTGAAAGAAACAATAGTATATTCAATGAAAACCTATACATGTGATCACATAGCCATGTAATAAAATGAGAATGATTTTATAGGAAAGAAACATGCCACCGTATTATATTAAGTAAAAGTGGAAGATACAACCAAACCACCTTGATGTTGCAAGGTTCCTTTTTAGTGGCGCTTTACTCCAATACACACACTTGCTTCAAACTTGCATGAAGATGACCCACAATAGCTTGATGGACAAATGGAGACCTCAAACATCAATTGAAATAGAGTTCCTCACACAATCTTCAACCTATTCCTTCGTAAATTCCTTACTTGATTTTGGTGTTTTTTGCTTAACCCTTTCCATGAGAAATCCATCATTATATAGGAGAATGAGAGATGGTTAAAGAGATTAGGATGATCCCACCAAATCAGAGAAGCCAGTAGGATCCCAATCATATAGATGCCACCTCATATTCTAGAAGATTCCCTTCTAGAACCTTCGTGAACTTCGTCCATTTTCTTAGTCTCAAAACGCCGCCGCACCTTGTCTATAGAGCATCCTGCGGAAATTTCGCAAGCCATGTTAAGAACAACCTACAAAAATCAGGCATTTCTTCATTGTGTATTACTCTTAGCCTACGACGTCCTTCTAAAAACAAGTTTTGTGGAGAGAGAAACCAATTACTTTTCTCATGCAAAAGATCCTTTTGAGAGACTGAACACATTCTTGTAGAAACATCACCAGCGTGATCAAAATAATGTGTAACAGAATGCCCCCCAAAGTATGAGGCTGGAACTCGTGACAACCAAAATACTTTGTAAAATGCATGTGTGTGTTGGGAACAAAGAGCACACTAATCGAGAACCTGCAAACAACCAAGCATCTGCACAATATTATACCATTTCTGAGGTAGGCATTCCCATGCTCAGACTACAAGTGATTTAAATCATGAATGTCAGTCATGACCACTAATCATACACTGTGGATCCATGTCATCAAGATTCTACATAGCCACCAGTAATACACTATGGATCTATGTTTTAAAAAACTCAAAATCAGACATAGCCATGAGACATACAAAGTGGATCTATGCATCAATACAAATCATAAATACTCCATCGCAACCTGGACCAAAATGGTGGGATCCAGGGTCTTCAATCCCGTCGTTCGTAAGTACGAATCTAGCCATGTGATTACAGGTGTTGAAGTCCAACATGGTAGAAACCACTTGATTACCTGTCATTGATGAAAACTTTTAACAAGTGCGAGGGAAATCACCATTGATGTCAATGAATCCCAAAGTACCTCAGTACAATCCATCAAATGTGAATAAATGCGCTGAAGTTGAACACTCGATGGAATCTCTCGATCAGGGACCAATGATGTGAATCCACTGTCGAAAACGAAGAAACCTGCCATTGAGGCATGCAAGATCTAAGATACTAAATGATTTCTAAGTCTTTTTCCCGGATGATGAGTTGAAGTCGAAAGGAAAAGACTTGTCACAGGGGGGCCTTGATGTATCCCCTATCAATGACGTGAAATAAGTAACAAATTTATGATAGATCAAAGTATGAAAATGATTTGAAACTGACACAGGGAACACCGACATGGTAGGAATTGATAACTGCAGATGGCCGACTCAATAGAGGGCTTGTGCAAGGTTGGACTTCTATTGAAAATACGAATGACACGACAATGGTCTTGACAACATTGACTCAAATATGACCCAAGATATGAACTTGCAGAAGGTCAAACGAGAGGCAAACGGATTTCTCAACCCGGATTCAATGACGAAGGGGGTGTCATGTTCAAGAGCGACTATTACTTCCACTAACACAAATATAGAGACACATTTCTTTCCCAAATTCCCCCCCACCATTTCTGGCGAGTACTCCTTTATTTTTACGCAAGCTTGAGGAGGATAACATATGATTGTTGATGTAAGCTCATCCTTCGGACGAGTCTCTCGGAGTATGTTTAATGAACCTGTTGGTAGCCAATTCACATTTTTTCCATTGTCTTATAAGCTGCCTACACCAATGTTTTGCAAACATTAATTTTTCGTCGCAATTCTCAAATAAACGACACTTATATTTTTGCGACATTTGTACATTTACCTTCGTTTTTTGTTTTCACGACTGTAAGCGTGAAAACTTGGTCTTTCATAGTCACATTAAAATCATTATTTGAATTGTCGTTATTCTTCTTGTTGATATGCCCATTGCACTTATATTTCACTTATCATTATGCAGTTGGCAAAACCTTTTTGATCTATACTCATTGGGCATTCTTGGATTGATTGTGTGACTTTGTCTCATTAAGTTGTGATCCATTGGCATTTGGATTTATATGTTCTTTGATTTAAAAAATACATAGGTGTTATGGTTAAATCCTTCATATATATCTTTTAATATGACACCTATGTTCGTGTTTTCAAAACTATTGGCATGTTGATTATATGAGTTGTTACAACACATTGGCGCATTGGTACAAAACATTGGTATTGGTTTCGATTTGTATGTCTGGTGTTTAAAACTATAGCATAACTTTGATTGCGCACATTGGTTTCATTGGTCGGGCAAATGACATAATTGTTGAACTATACTATAGTGGGTTGAACAGCTTTAAGCACCAGCGGTTGTACCTTTGGCAATAACTATTATGCATGGCCAGCAAATAAGTTCCACCACCTTCGCAAGATGTCATTTATGCCTATCCCTTATCCTTCTTTTACCTCTGTTAGCTTGGGTAACCACTTCATGCACTCTGCTCCTGTGTGTGATATGATCCAAACATTGGACTTACCGTGCGTTCAACTCCATGGCACCGGTGGTGCGAATTGAGCCGAACGGTAGCCAAGCTTTGCTACTGTTCGACAATGCACGAAAGGACTTGGAGGATAGCGGATGGCTTACATTTGTACAACGATTTGAGGGTTTTAATATTTGTGTTGCACGGCAGTTCGCCCTGACTTTTGATGGCTGTAGAGCCAAGGTGGGTGATATTCAGTTGGAAATCAATGAGGAGTTTATTAGTGATGCTACAGGGTTACTTGCCACGGGCCAACGTTGGTTCAAAAATTCAAAAGTGGAAGAGGTGCCTTGGCCACTTCTGTTCGTCTTGCGAAAGGTCACATCTTGTGACAGAGGTATGCCCATCTCCATGCTTAAACCACGATGGCATGATATTTTGATGATGGTCAAACAATTCGTGACCTATGAGGGTCGATATGGACTCGTTTTTCTTTACCACCTGCGTTTGTTAATGAATTTTATAGGGTATTCATTGAATATGCCTTTCTACCTCCAACGTAGCCTGTATAAAATGTCAAAAAGGTTTAAAAGGGAGAAGGCCGATAGTAGCCTGTTCCACCATGGACTAATTAGACTTATCATGGTTCATCACTTAAGTCTCCACGGTGATAGCTGGCGATATTTTATCGCTCGAAATGGTTTTGATGATACAGGCCCTATCCAGATTGACAAGCCTATGGTTAATGAAACCAAGGTCGAGCTGCCCGTGCCCTTCCATGTCCTAATGCCCTCTCCTAAACCCTCGGTCGACCCTGATACTGAATTACCCGACGTTATAACTAAGAAGGCCGAGGCTATAAAAAGGCCTGTGAGCAAAAAGGCTAAGGCAAACCCTACTGTTGATGCCAAGGGTAAAAAGAACGCTCGGCTTATCTCAAGAATGGATAGAAATAAGCCTAAACCTAGTGTTGAGCAGAAGCCCATAGTCCTTAGTGAGGATTCAGACTCTGACATAGAATGCTTCCTAGCCAGTGAGTACCCTTACTCACAGGGTCTGTGCCCCTAGCCACCTTATGATTTCGTGTCAAATCTTCCCCCTTGCCTAAGAAACAATCCCAGTTACCCAGGGATTGGACTACCTAACGAAACCCTCGACAATGTAACCAAACCCTCACCTGCATCTTCAAATCCCGAACAATCGTCATGTGACCAATGTGATTTGTGGTTGGAACGATACTTTATTGACGTTCCTGTACTTCAATCGAAAGTCAAATCGTTGGAAAACCAAGTTGGAGTGTTGACCAGCCAAAGGGACAAGCTTCGTGCTGTTGATAGCAAGAAGAGAACCACTGGTTCCATCATTTTTCGAAATGTTGAATCAGCCACAACTGTTGTCAACTCCAAAATGTCATGATCAAGCCATCTGCTCGTCACACAGGTATGAATTTTGATATCGTTTTAGTTTTTTGAATGATCAGGATTAATATAATGATTTGAATTTGATTTTCGGATAGCTCTGATTATATTTCGAAATGGCTCTGTCATAATGTGTTCATCCTGTATATTTTTCGCTTTGCTAAAAATAGATGAAATGTCGATTTGGATACATGATTTGGTCATTCCCAGTTTAGTCACTGATAGATTTTTATCGGATTTGATTGGTTTTCGATTGGACTTGATTTGTTCGTTTGTCTGATTGAGTTAACGAAATTGATGGTTTGCTTTCTATTGCATTTGTTTTGTATTTACTCTGAACAAGAAGTTTTCATGCTAGATTTAGAATATGATCATGATTTGATTTCGTTATGGTTAGTATGCTGTGATTGTTGAACGATTTCGTGAGTTTGGTTGTTACGATATTTTAATACGCTGTGTCATATAATTTTCTGAATCGGGAATACAACTCTGTTCGATTTCTAATTTGGGAAAATGATTCTGTTTTTATGGAAGCAATACTCTCATTTAAGCCCGTGCAAATGATATTCACACCCGAATCATGGAACGGTTTCAATTCACGACAATTGTGTTAAACCCTCGATCGACCCTGATACTGAATTACCTGACGTTATAACTAAGAAGGTTGAGGCTATAAAAAGGCCTGTGAGAAAAAAGGCTAAGGAAAACCCTACTGTTGATGCCAAGGGTAAAAATAACGCTCGACTTATCTCAAGAATGGATAGAAATAAGCCTAAACCTAGTGTTGAGCAGAAGCCCATAGTCCTTAGTGAGGATTCAGACTCTGACATAGAACGCTTCCTAGCCAGTGAGTACCCTTACTCACAGGGTCTGTGCCCCGAACCACCTTATGATTTCATGTCAAATCTTTCCCCTTGCCTAAGAAACAATCCCAGTTACCCAGGGATTGGACTACCTAACGAAACCCTCGTCAATGTAACCAAACCCTCACCTGCATCTTCAAAGCCCGGACAGTCGTCATGTGACCAATGTGATTTTTGGTTGGAACGATACTTTATTGACATTCCTGTACTGCAATCGAAAGTCAAATCGCTGGAAAACCAAGTTGCAGTGTTGACCAGCCAAAGGGACAAGCTTCGTGCTGTTGATAGCAAGCAGAGAACCACTCGTTCCATCATTTTTCAAAATGTTGAATTAGCCACAGTTGTTGTCAACTCTAAAATGTCATGATCAAGCCATCTGCTCGTCACATAGGTATGAATTTTGATATCGTTTTAGTTTTGTGAATGATCAGGATTAATATAATGATTTGAATTTGATTTTCGGATAGCTCTGATTATATTTCGAAATGGCTTTGTCATAATGTGTTCATCCTGTATATTTTTCGCTTTGCTAAAAATAGATGAAATGTCGATTTGGATACATGATTTGGTCATTCCCAGTTTAGTCACTGATAGATTTTTATCGGATCTGATTGGTTTTCGATTGGATTTGATTTGTTCGTTTGTCTGATTGAGTTAACGAAATTGATGGTTTTATTTCTATTGCATTTGTTTTGTATCTACTCTGAACAAGAAGTTTTCATGCTAGATTTAGAATACGATCATGATTTGATTTCGTTATGGTTAGTATGCTGTGATTGTTGAACGATTTCGTGAGTTTGGTTGTTACGATCTTTTAATATGCTATGTCATATAATTTTCTAAATCGGGAATAAAACTCTGTTCTATTTCTGATTTGGGAAAACGACTCTGTTTTTATGGAAACAATACTCTCATTTAATCCCGTACAAATAATATTCACGCCCGAATCATGGAACGGTTTCAATTCACGACAATTGTGTTAAACCCCAGCTATTCGATTTGCTTGATTGGATTGCTGTGTATCTTCAGTTAGTTCGGTCATTTTCATGAGTTGGATTCGTATCATAAATGCTGCTCTGTTTGATTTTAATTTGCAAAACGAATTGGTCGATACATGTTATCTCTATCAAATCCGGTTATAATTCGTTTGGATGATTTTGATTAAAGTCAAATCGATTTTGTTTGCCCCAAATAGAAATAACAAACGATTGAACTAATCCTACAGATCCTGTGATCAATTGAGTGATCTCATTACGATTTCGTCTGTGGTAATTTACGCGCCAGTTTTGGTTTAATTCGCTCATGGCACGAATCATTTGTTATGTCAATACAGTTATAACGATTTCAAAATGATCTTGTTTGGATTCGATCGTATCTCCTGTTGATGAGGCAACATAACAATTGCCTGCGATTTGTTTTAATTGTGTCAACTTCAATTTGATATGAAACGATTTCATAACTGTTTGATTATGATTCTGTTCACCCGACTTTATGGCAACAAATGAAACAGAGTGCACCTATCTCTGTAATCGTTTGATTGATCTTGGTTTTGTTTGATTTCAAAATGGTATAACAATTTCAATTTCAATGATTCATTTTCAAATAACTATTGGATGTTAATTGAATTTAATTCTTCAAAAAGATTTTGAATTGATTTTTAATGCTGATTCTGTGTCTTATTTAGACCAGCGACATAATTACAAGATTATGTAGCTAGTCTATAGGATTAGATTTTTATCATTTTATAAATGAAATATCCTTCTAACTAGTCCATTTTTAACCCTTTTCAGGTACATCCGAATTGCATTGGACATGCTGGGCAGTCTAGAGGATATTTGTGTGTTTTAGTTTTATTTTAAGTTACTAGTTTTGTCAAACAGTTTGATGACTTCTATAAGGATGTTTTACCCTGAAGAAGATCTTTAAATACTTATGTTCTTGTGTAATAAGGATCATCCTCACTTGTGGGAGAACCGGGTCATGGATTTCTAATACAAACTGAGACAGGAGTTGATGTTCTGTTACAGCTTTCGCTTTCATAATATCAATCTTTTGTTTCAAGTTTATGCATGTCATTTGCACTTGATTAGTGACTACTTTAGCTATCATAATCTATGCAGAATGATATGATTTAATTCATGTGTTATCCATAATCTAATCTCTTTCATTATTTAAAAAGAATAACAATTGCTTTGTTTCAGCTAATGAATGACAGATTTCTCTTCTTCATTAATTGAATCATTATGTATAGATCTTTGCATACAGGTTTATCTAACTGTGAAGATTTATAAATTATAAGATTGTTGTTATTTTTATGTCTTGTTTGTCCTATAATCATACTTTAAGAGCACTGCAACTTATCGTTTACGAGAAGCTTCTGGATAATTCGATGCGGGTTTCCTCCCTCCGATCAACTAAGACAATCATCCTGCACAAGACAAATCTGGAGCGTTTCTCCAGGTCAGTTTGTTATTAATTTGTTAGTATAGTATTAGTAGTTTAGTTAGTTAGATTTGTAGTTAGAATCAGTGTATTAGTTGTTTAGTTTAGTTAATTTTTTTGTTTTAATTTATTGTTCATAAAGTCATAAAATCGACAAAAAATATCTCTTTCTGTCTTGGGGCAGAATATAACTGAGTTTTTCAGGTTTTATTTAAATCTGTAAATTGTAGATATTGTACATTTTGTGAATAAGTTTTATTTCAGTTAGTAGTTAGATAGTTAATTAATTAGAATTAGTATAGTAGTAGGTAGTAGATTGTATATATAGAATAGTTAATTTTGTTTTAGTTTGTTTAATAGTTAGTTTTAGTTAGATTAGTTAGTTTAGAGTAGTTTTTCTTTTTGTTTTCTTAGGACCTTAGATCGGCTAACGGAGCCGCTAAACCCGTCAGGGTGGTTCATCCCAAACGACTTGGGTTATTAGACAACCCCGGACCGGTTCCACTATTCCAGTTGACGGACGGGTCGATTTTGCCCATCAACAGAACCCTAAGAATGAGTGGTTCGGTCTCATATGGGTCTTTCGATGTTTGTTTAACGTGCCCAAAGAGAGAAAGATCAGAGGTTTTTCATATTTAGAGAGTATGAAAAACAATTAAAGATAATTCTCTCAGCTCCTTTTTTGTAAATTAGTTTAATGAGACCGAAAAAGTGATAAACTATCGTCCATCAAACGTTTTCTTCAAATACTTTTACGAGCGTGAAAAGAGCAAGGTCGCTCGACAATATTTTCATTTTTATGGAGCGTGAAAAGAGCTTAAAAGATACTCCATGAGTTTCGCTTTTCATGTTACCATGACGAATACGAAAATGAGACAAAATTATACTCGGTTGCATTCTCATCGATTTACGAGCACGAGAACGAACAAAGATCGAGCTTGAGGTTTTTTCTGAAAAACCTAAAAATTATTTGTACATGTGACAAACATAAACACAAATTAAGAAAAGTATCTGTATTTCATTGTTCAGGCTCCAAGATCATTCATCTGCGAAAAAATTACAACACTCACAATACCATAAGAACATTAGGTTTTAGATAAAATGAATAAAATAATATAAAATATCAATGAAAAAGTAAAAAGTAAATAAATATAAGTGAAAACTATTTTTTACCATTTCATTGTTATTTTACCCAAAACTTGTCCAAAAAACCCCTTTTTACCTCAAACTTACTTGGTCGATTGCGAGAGGCATGAACAACCATTCAACGAACGACTTCCGCTAAAGAGGTAATCTTCTTGTCCTCTTTCTTTTCCATGGATCAATTTTTTTTTTCACTGGTTAAAAAATAGTTGTTGAGTTGGATTTTAGGCCGGTAGGTGTGCAGAGGGGCTGCCGCAGGTGGCATATATTGGGCCCTGCAGAAACCATAGGTTTCCGCAAGTGGCCTTTGGTTCACCTGCGGAAGTTATGCACTACGCATAAAGCTTCACTTGCGGCGAGCGAAAATCAAAATTTCTTTAGATGCGTTTAAACAACAAAAATTTCCAAGGAAGTGAAAAAAATGCGTTGACTTCTCCCTATGGCTCTTATGCAGGTTTTCAACTGTCAAAATGTTGGAATGGAGGGAGATGGAACACGAGGATGATGATATCGTCACCGGGAATGACTTGGGAACAGTTAATGCCTTCGACAATGCGGGCTCATGAAGTTATTCAAGATCCATGGCATGAGGGCCCAACTGAGGTTGCTTGAGTACTTAGTCCACATGTGGGATGTGGATCAACAGGTTTTTCATGTGAGAGCCCACATACTCGCTCTATATATCAAAGATATCTAGTTTTTGACTGGATTATCACATCATGGATCCCATGTGACCTTGACAGGCGACAGAGGTGACGGTTTACCGATGAGTGAGTATGTCCGTAGGTATTGTGATTCCGATGTTGAGAGACGCAAGGGAAAAGTTTCCATTAGGGGTGTTCGATATTTACCCCTATGGACTATCCTGTTCACTATCTCACGTATGGCGGGGAGTGCATCTCTTCACATGGCACTCTAGATTTACTTCGAGTATGCAGTGGAGTGCATGGAGCCCTGGGTATTTAACTGGAGTGACGAGGTTCTTCCCAGTATGAAGAAACAATTGACAAAGTGAAAGAGAGGTGACTTGAAACAATTCGGGTACGGATCCATTTTAGTGTCCTTCCTCAAGAGGGTTCCTCATTTGCACTTATAGGTAGAGTGGGGCTTGCCAGCCCCACAAGATCCAATGATGAAAAGATGGTGTGACCTCATGGCTCGGCATGTGGCGGGCCCCATCATTAAATATAACGATGTGTTCTTTGATTGGATGAGGCCTCAGCTACTGATGGTAGATGACTATGCCTATGTCGATTTGGATTTCAGAGGTGACCCATACTTAGTTCTACCTGAGGGTTCTCAATGGGGGAACTTAGGTAAGAAGCACATTTTTTGTTCTTATAATATTTTTGTAAATTTTGAAATATGAAATGTTTTTTATGTTTTTAATCCAAGGACTAATAAAAAACTCTTTGACAATGCAGATTTAGGACCCCACCAGCCTCCAGGTACATCTCCCATTCAGAGACAAGGGGAAGAAGCCGAGGTAGTAGGATGCAATGCAGAACCTGGAGGGGTTGACAACAAATGTCCCAGATATCTCTATCGACAAGATCTTGAGATGATATCAACGCCATACTCTAGGTGTATCTGGTTCTATTAGTTGACTGCTTCGTAGGGTAGCACAAACAATTGTGTGTTGTCATGAGCAACATCCTTGATGCTATTTTGTATATGAATCCATGTGCTTCAAATTTTGATATCTTGGTCTTCGGAAAAAAAACACTTTTTTGTAATTTTTTTTTATCGTTATATATACATGAGACTTCTACTGACTTACTTTCTTTATGTACAACATGTGATTGGATTTATAAATGTCTCAAATGTCTATCTAACACATAATTAACTAATTCATATGTTAATGTATTTAGACATCTAAGAATGTGTTGATATTCAATATAATCAAAATGACGTTCCAAGAGGCGAATTCGTAAATATATCTTCAACAAAGTAGGACTTCGGATAGTATAGACATTACTTAATTGTAGTAGTACTATCTACGAATCAAGTCGTACAACAAGGTGACAGATTCCAGTGAAATAATGTCGGTCAATAATTCGATGACTGCACTATATTCCACGATATTGTTAGTTGCACAACTGAGGTAGACACCATGTAGACTGATTAATTCATTCGTAGGTGCATAGATCGCCCAAGAAGCAGATGCTAAGTTCTGAGTACTACGAATAGTGCCATCGACAAAGCTAATGTAGGGAAATGAAGACACCGACATCTGGAAACCAAGCATAAAACAAGGTAAGCAGTTGGGGGTCGGAACCAAATAACGAAAAAACACACAAAAGTAGCACACAAGAGTATGATACAGTAAAATACAAGCACTAATGCAAAGATAAACTAATCATAGTACTTCTTCAAGTAAATCCCATTTCTGAGTTCACTCAAAGGAATGCCATCATAATCCACTAGCTCATAAGCTCCTTTCTCCAACACTCGTTTGACAATATAAGGGCCTCACCACATAGCCTCAAATTTTCCACCCCCTAGTAAATCATGATCTTGTTTGTAGAGGAGAACTAGATCACCTTCAGAGAAAACACATGGCTTGACATGCTTGTCATATTGGGCTTTGACACGCTTTTTATGAGCTTTAATAACCAAGGTGACATCACGACGAGTTTCATCTAATAGCATAAGGTACAACAGACGTTCCTCTTCGGCAGCGGTGTTGGGAAGAAGTTCAACGAATAGCTTCAAAGAAGGTATTTCACATTCAATCCACATGACAACTTCGATACCATACACTAATTGGAAAGGCGTAAATCCCGTGGTAGACTTCACATATGTTTGATAGGCCCATAATGCTGAAAACAACATTGTGCGCCAACTTGTCTTATGAATTCTTATTATCCATCGAAGCATAGTGATAAGAAATTTGTTTATCGCTTCAACCTGGCCATTGGCTTGTGGGTAATAGGGGGTTGAGTTTTCATGCCGAAGACCCAACTTTTCAGTAAGCTCGGACATCATGAAATTTCGAAAATGGCTACCGTGATCAGTGATGATAGCTTGCGAGATGCCAAATCGAGTGATGATATGATTGAATATGAACAAGACTGCAATTTTTCCGGTATTATTGAATGTAGGCATCGCCTCAGCCCATTTAGTGAAATAATCCACGACTATGATGATGTATCCATGCCCCCCGATCGAGTGAGGGTTCAATGTCATGAAGTCAATGCCCCATTTTGTGAAAGGACCAGCATAAACTACAGGGTGTAAAGGAGCGGGATGAAATCTTATCTTGTTATTATACATTTGACAAGCATGACAGTTCTGGATGACGTTAATACAATCTTTAAACAAAGAAGGCCAAAAATACCCTGCTCGTAGGATCTTTTGGGAAATGACATACCCAGACATATGACCACCACATGCTCCAAAGTGGCAATCATTCAAAGATTTCTCAGCCTCATCATAGGTGAGACAACGTCGGAAAATAGAGTCAACACAAGAGCAATAAATAGTGTCACCGAGAGTGATGTATTGACGGGCTTGATACCGTATACGATGATGGTCTGTGTTATAAAGGTTGTGCCAAAAAGTTTGATTCTAGAGATAAATGATAATATATCTGTACCAAATGTCATCATAACTGATCAGAAAAAGGGATTCATCAGGGAATGAATCCTCTGCCATGTTTTCTATCTTAGTGGAGGGAAGGTCACATATCAGTTCAGTGAAAACCAATGATTTATTAGACTTAGCGCGTTCAAAATCTAAGTCGAAATCCTAGAGAATCACTATCCATTTGGAGTACCTTCCCCCTAGAAATTGATGTGTAAGGATATGATGCATAAGGTTGCAATCAGAAATAACAGTGGTCCTGCGTAATAGGATATAGTGACAGAAACGTTGGACAACTTGAATAGCTGCCAAGGCTAGTTTTTCCACATGTAGGTATTTGATTTCGGTAGTCGTGATACTCCAACTCAAATAATAAATTACATGTTCATCGTGCGAATCATATTCTTGGAATAAAACCATGGCAATGGTAGAGTCCAAAGTGGCAAGGTAGAGGAAATAATCTCGACTATAATCGGGGGGCAAAAGCAGTGGTGTACGGGTTAGGGAAAATTTCAAAGCTTCGAAGGCTTTTTTGGAAGTCTCATCCCATACGAACTCGTAACCCTTCTTGAATAGTCGAGTAAATCCTAATGTTAACTCAACGTAATTGGGGATGAATCAATGCAAAACGTTTTCCTTCTCTTGCAAACTTTGAAGCTGGCATAGTGTGGAAGGAGGAGGTATATTAAGGATAGCCTCATCCTTCAAAGGATCCACCCTAATTCCATGAACTGACACAATAAAACCCAGAAGTCGGTTGAACTCCACACAAAAAACATATTTGTGTGGGTTTAAACGTATACAATAGTAACGACAATGGATGCAAATGACTCGAAGATGGGCCGGGTGATCTTGGCGGCGCATGGAATGGGCTGGTAGATCATCGGGATATGGTTGTATGATGTGCTTGATATAGTGAAAAGCATAAGACATGGCACGTTGAAAAGTCACACCAGCATTCTTTAAACCAAAAGACAGTTTCCAGTAGGCAAAGGTACCCTAAGGACAAATGAAAGCAGTCTTGTGTTGATCCGCGGGCAAAATATTAATCTGATTATAGCCGGAGAAATCGTCCATTAAAGAGAATATTTCACTCTCGGCGCAATCGTCGACGATCTGGTCAACGAAGGGGGTTGGGTAATTTTCCTTAGGACGAGATTTATTAATATCCCTATAATTGACACATACACGGATCGTGCCTTGTTTTTTGTTGACTGGAACTAGATTGGATACCCAATCGGTTAAAGCCACAGGATAGATAAATCCAGCCTTAAGAAGTTTTTCAACTTCGAGCTTGATAGCGACAACTTTACGAGGGTGGACTGGGCAAAGTCTTTTCTGAACGGGTTTAGTGTCTGGGTAGGTCTTAATTTCATGCACAATGATATCGGTATCAATACCCGACATCTCTTCATAGCTCCAAGCGAAAACGTCAAGGAATTCTTGAAAAATATCTTTATAAGTGACGACTTCATCATTAGAACATGCGACTCTGATGTGAACATTTTTGATGACTCTAGGTTTAATGGGTATGTCAAGAGGAATGGTGGGTGAAATTTTACTCAGGTTCCCTTCATAAAGCACATCGTGTATTGACTTGGGAACATAGGAAATGACAACAACGGTCGACGAAATTGAAATCCGTTGGTAACTCTCTATGGTGTGACGCTGTAGGAAGAGAATGGAACGATGATGTCCATCGTCATATGGGGTTTCTTCCATGGACATCACTGACATAATCATTTCATCTATAGGAAATATTATGTGAAACGGATCAGAAGATCAATCACCAAGAAATGGAGTAGAAGGGGTTGCCGAGTGAATGGCTTGATAAGCAGATTCAACTGGACTTAAGGGCATTTGTTCGCCATAGCGAAGATAATCACCAGGATCAGGTACTATACACGGGTCATGAGACGCGGGGGTTTTGTGGACGGAGGTGGAAATCATGTTGATTGAGGCGACAAAAGGAGGTGGAACATTGGGTGGTGGTATTGGGAAGGTACCCATTAAAGTGGAATCTTTCAGGAGACCCACACTCACATTCTCGTACCCCGGAGGTGTCTTCGAGATACACGATACATTGTTAGTACGGGAATTAGAGTTAAAAAATGCCAGTTGGTCGACAATAACTACTTTTCCTTGGTGTGGGAAACATAACACGCGAAAATGTGTGGACACAACTGCACGCATGGAATCAATCAAGCTACGGCCAAGTAAGAGTTTATAATCAAGAGGCGCATCAAAGACCTCGACCTCGACATTGACCGATTTTCCTTCCAACGTAATAGACAATGAGGGAAGAACACCATAGGGTTTAAAACTAGAACCATTGAAAGCCTTAAGTGTATTGTGTGATTCGGTGAGGGGGGGAGAGCCAATGGTTTTCCAACAAGCAACAAACATGACGCACGACCAGACACCCTTGTCAATAACAGTTCTATAGATATTCTTGTTCTCTATAACAACTTGGATCTGAAACGCTAAGTGAGGAGGTATCCTTGGAATGTGATATTCCAAGTCAAATATTATCAAATTCGTATCTGTGGGATCAATTCCACCAATGGCCTTTAACAGTGCCTTCCGTTGAGCGGGACAACTTTGAAGGACTTCGAGAGCTGACATCGCAGAGGGTGCTTGCGCAAGATCTTCTACAATACTGTAGTTTTGAGTAGCACGTGCATGAGGATTGAAGGTAGACTTCCAAACAACGCCCTTTGGAGGAGGGTAGAGAACTGTATCGGGACCCCGTCGTTCGAGATGAAGAGGACCATTGGGAGGTGAAGTTGAGGGAGGTGGTTGAACCAATGAAGGTGGTAAATCGTCAACTTTCTCCTTTGAAAGAGAATAATCTTTGGCCCGAGTGGTGATTGCAACGTTGTTCTTGGTAGAATTACCAGTACACATAAGGAAATATGAAGTGGTGAAAGGAGAGGGTTGGTCATGAATGAACAATTGGGCCTGCTGCTGAGAAGGGAAAGGTTGTGACAAAATGACAGGTGTGGGAGGCTTTCCAAATCCTTGAAGGAACTTAGTGACCTCAACATGGCTTGGACAATCTTTCGTGTAGTGATTATCACCATAGATAAGGCAAGGATATCGAGGTTTATGCTTATCCTTATCATCAACAGACTATGTCTTGGGCTTATCGGATTGCAGATTATTATTTCTATCCTTCTTATTCTTACCCTTTCCTTTTTTATATTTATTTTTTCCGGCAGGGGTGGATTGAACTGAATTAACCTCGGAAGTTTTGTCGGTGGAAGGAGTAGGAGTCAGAGCATTTTGAACATTAGAAGCAGTAGATTTGGAATTGGTGTGAGTGGCCGACATGGATTTAGCGTGAGCATGGAAGGTGCCAATCACACCATCAACAACATGAGAAGCTACTGGGGTTGTTGAGGTAGTGGTGGTAGAAGGGTGAGGAGCGTCAGGGAGCAAGTCGTAAAGAGTGCCCGTTTTCTAATAAACAAGATCTAGGTACTGAGCACGACTGATCTCCTATTCTCCAGTGACAACTCCACCCATGGAAATATCACGGGATATTTTATTCATGAATGATTTGGTGAACCATTCAGCCAATAAATGTTCAGGAAAGTTGAGTTTGATCAAACGTCGTCTTCGTCTCCACTCATGGATGTGATTGGAAATATGAGTGACCGAATATTGATTAAAGGAACTCAAAATCTCAGTTCCTGTCTCATAGTGGATTGACAATTGGTAATGTGTGAGAAAATCCATGGCGAGGGTGTTGAAGTCGTTAAAGAAACGTTGCGGTAATTCTATGTACCACTTTGCAGCCGAACCCATGAGAGTTCGTTGGAAGAGTCGTAACGAATGGAGTTTCCATCAAAGAGTTGGATGAGAACCAAAGGTGAAAAGTCATGACATGGTTGTTTGGGTCTTCTCCTGGTTTACCGTCGAATTTGGGAATGTCGGACAATAATTTTACTAGTATAACAGACCAATGGGGAGAATGTAAGATAGGATCATTCAAGATTCTAGACAAGTCGGGTAGATCCAAAGTGGCTAAAAAGGGAAGCTGTAGATTCACTTGAGGGTACTGGTGACTTTGGGGAGGAAGTCCCGTTGGTATACCAGTAGGACCATAAGTAGTCTGCATGTAAGTTAAAGTTCTTGACAGATTCAGACGTGGATGTGGAGGCATGTAGCCCATAGGGTTGGGTTGGTTGGAAATGTTCCCTTGAAAAGGGACACTAGAGTGAACGTGTGGACCCCAAGTGGGATTCAAAGAACCCAGATACGGCTGGCCCGAGTGAGGGGGAACAAAAGAGTTAACTTGAGGCTGTTTCCCCCCAGATGATTGTGGATTTCCTTGGGCAAGGAGATTCCAAAGGTGGGCTAGTGATCTAGATGTGTTTTGTCCGTACAGTGGGTTATACAGTCCACCCTGAGGTTTTCCTCCAAGTGGAGGTTCCCCCCCAACGTTTAGTGGTGCCCCAGACTGAGGTTGACCCACAAATTGAGGTTGCCCCCTAGCATGAGATTGTCCTCCAATGGGAATCTGGTAATTAGAAGTGAATGAAAGGTGGGTGTTGCTAATTGGATTGGAGCCACTAGGGCCAGATCCCCCAAGAAAAGGTGGATAAGACCCTCTGGAGAGGACCTGGGATGGTGTAAAACTGGCAGCAATATTGTACCTAGGTGGAACAAAAAGTCTAGAAATGTCGGATGGAACCTAGGTAGGGACGACAGTGGAAGGATTCAAATCTTGGTACCCAGGAGGAAGTGACGGGATAGGTCTAGACGAAAGTGGTGTACCAATGGGAGCTTGGTTAACCACCACATTTGGGGTGGGACTAGTCGTAGCATGTGGGACCATAGTAGCATGGGCCATCTGGAGAGAAAAATTCGAGCTAGGACCAATTGACTATGTGTCTGGAATGATAGTGATGTTGCTGGTTGTGCCAGTAAAATGGTCTAAAGGTATTGTGTAGGTAACAAATGTTTTGGGCAGTTGGGAGATGAAAGGTATATCATAACCTGCCCATGAGCCATAAAGGTCCCGCACTGTGCAAGGCGGGCTTCTAAATATGTCGGTAGTCCAAAGAGGATTCTCGGCTCTAGGGCCTGTATGGGGTCTGGTCGGTATTCCAGAAGTGTCAACAATAATTTCTCCTAATTAATTCAGTCGGAGAATATGTTTCTCGTATCTAGGAGGTATGCAGAAAGCATCTAGAGAATCAGAAATAATCTGAAAACTTTCTAAAGAGGTAGAACCTTCCTCTTGTGAGGTTATGGTGTCCTGGACCTCGCTTTGTTGAGGAGAGCCCTCCAGTGGATTATTAGGCAAAGGTTGATAACCCTCCAGATCTTCTGGGGATATCCCTTGCATCCTGCGTGAACGACGTAGAGGGTCTGTGTTGGCTGAACCAAATATTTTATGAAAAATATATATGGCCAACCATGTAAACAAACAACATTCACTATTAAAATCTAGAAATCAAACCAGACAAACAAACCTTCTTATTTTGAAGTCACTAGTTGGTGATGAAATCCAACAATTTGAAGTCAAGACAAGAAGGGGCTATGATAGAGCGGGTGGAAAACTTATGTTGACGACCTTCTTAACGGACTTACACCCTAGTGCAAGCTTCCACACATAATCATGGGTATACCCTCCAAGGAGACTGAGTGAATCTGACCAACGTCGATTCCAGGTACCGTGAAGACTTGCCCCTCCACAGTCACCTCGTGTAAGACCCCAAAGAGATAGGCTACTAAGGTTACCAAGAACAACAATGATGCCTGGGGAAACAATCGACAGCCCGATCCACGTGCAAGGGCAGGGTATCTAGCCTGAAATCAACTTGAAAGGCTTCCACTCATAATTGTGGGTATACCTTTAAGTGACCCCCGTAATACGCACAATCTCTACACTAAGACCAACAAAGCAGGGTGAATAACTCTACCAGCTTTAATGTGACCTCAGGTTTGACCCTTGTGTGAGAAGGGCTTCCCAGGACAAAATGTTGCCAATGGATTTGAACACTCCCTATCACAAGATGCTACAATGTGTTTTATGCTTTGGAGAATGTGTCTCACAACCTATTCCAAAGCACTATCCTAGCTAATGTTGGTGGAAAGAGCCCTTGAAAATAAAAGTTATTGATTAAATTTTATAATTACGTAGTGTTTTAGAGGCTGTTGTTTACGCAAGAGGGAAATGGAGATGAAACTGATGTTTTATGAGACCTTCACCCAACAATATAAAAAAAGAGATGAATGATGCAATGTTTCGGTTCGATGAAATCTAATTACAATAAGGAGAAAATATTTCTCCGGAAAACATGAAAACTATGAAATATAATTCTTTTTTCTTGAAGGAACACAATTTCAAACAATCATAAGCAATGAAATTTTCCAATTTGTTCTCCTGTAAAAAAAAAATTTGAAGGCACAATTTTTTTTTATGAATGATTACTACAAAGAATAGATGACTTTAATTCTTCCTTTCCAAAACCCAATCAGGGATATAATGAAGAAAGGAAAAGTAACCAAAGAAAATCGATACACTCAACAAATACCCAAATCAAATTTTCAATGAAGATAAAAATAAAGATGATAAGAAAATGTTTCACTAAATGAAAATGAAAATGACTTTCCAATCAACAAGAAATCCAGAAAATGTAAACAATCCAAAACTTTAAATCAAATCAAAGACTTTCATCAATCAAGCACTCGGATCTCAAAATTGGAGATTATATCCTCGTTGATAAAAATCAAGAAGAAAAAACTTGTAAAATGACAAAGAAGGGTTTTCAATCCCTGAAAACCAATCAATGAAAAGTCTTTAATTCCGAAAATAGTCAGATACTGGCATCAAAAGTTCCTCCCAGGTGATTAAATCAAAACTGGGTATCAAAAGACAAAAAGGCCCAATCCATTTTTTTTTACAGACAATGTCCCAGCCCAGAAGCAGGTTACAGTGCGGGAATTAAAGGTTTCCACAAGCTATCTATGGGGTAGGGTGCGGAAAACCCACACTAGTATAAATAGTCAGGGTGCGGATATCTAAGGTTTTCACAGGCTATATATGGGATACAGTGCAGAAATGCCTGTAAACAAATAAAAAATGGAAAGAAGGAAAATAGTCTAAAAGAACTTTCAGATTCAGAGAGTCTGTATGGATCCCCCACAGACTCAGAGACTAGATTAAAATGAAAAGAGGTAGGCTAAAGGAAAATGGACAACATAAAACCAAAAACAGGTCGTATCCCCAACGAAGTCACCAATTTTGTTATTGGATAAATCGGTGAATGCTGACATAAACTGATCTCCCTAGATCCACCTAGATCTAGAACAAAATGAGATAGGACATGGCGCTTTCCCTAAGTTTAATCATTGAATTTACTATCAAAGAAGAGATGAGTGACATACCTTTGAATATCAATCCCTTATGTCTTTGTTGTCCCTGCTTCGCTCCGGTGCTCTTGTGCTATTGAACTTGCAATGAAACAGAAACCAACCAAGGTGAAAGCAACGATAGTATGTTCAATGAAAACCTATACATGTGATCAAGGAGTCATTTAATAAAATGAGAATGATTTTATGGGAAAGAAACATGTCACCGTATTATATTAAGTAAAAGTGGAAGATACAACCAAACCGCCTTGATGTTGCAAGGTTCCCTTTTAGTGGCCCTTTTCTCCAACACACACACTTGATTCAAACTTTCATGCAGATGACCCGTAATAGCTTGATGTAAAAATGGATACCTCAAGCATCAACTCAAATAGATTTTCTCACACAATCTTCAGCCTATTCCTTCATAAATTCCTTACTTGATCTTGCTTGCTTTTTTCTTAACATTTTCCATGAGAAATCCATAATTATATAGGAGAAGGAGAGATGGTTAAAGAGATTATGATGATCCCACCAAATCAGAGAATCTAGTAGGATCCAAATCATACGGATGCCACCTCATATTCTAGGAGATTCCCTCCTAGAACCTTCATGAACTTCGTTCCTTTTCTTAGTCTTAAAACACCGTCACACCTTGTCTATAGAGCAACCTGCGTAAATTCTGCAAGACAGATTAAGGACAGCCTGCAGAAATCATGCATTTCCGCACTGTGTATTACTCTTAGCCTACAACGTCATTCTAAAAACAAGTTTTGTAGAGAGAGAAACCAATTACATTTCTCATGCAAAAGATTCTTTTGAGAGCCTGAATAAATGTTTGTAGAAACATCACCAGGGTGACCAAAATAATGTGTAACACACTGCCACCAACAGGAGAATCATCTGGAGTCTTCTTGTCAAATTTGCTGCTCAGAGGAGGCTATCACATCATCTTCATTTCTGTTCACATGATGAT
>SNQJ01S0020639.1:70767-82047 GCA_010110895.2 Picea sitchensis
TTTTTTATCACCCACAATAAGTCTTCCTATAAAGTCTTGTCTTTCAAGAGCTTTGAAGTTGCTTGATCCATCAAGCTTATCTTCCATCATAGTTTTGTTCATCATAATTTTAGATTCTTCACAACCCTTTGTCTATTAGGATAGAAAACCTAACAACTAGGATAGGCTATCACTTTTAGGTTTTATTGGACTTACGACTGCCAACAATAAGCCTTTGAGAGATAGGAGAACACTGGTGAGCTGAAGATCTCCTTCAATGAGTTTGCAGAAACCCTAATTCTGAAATTTCTGCAGAAATTGGTGAAATCCTAGGGCCAAAATTTAAAAATGCTCGGAATGTCACTATGAGAGTCTCTGGAGATGCGTTGGAGGAGGCCATACTCTCCTATGAAAAAATTATCCCCAACGTTCAAGTTTGAAGAGCTGAAACTTCACTGAGAAGGAGGCTGTAAGGATTTTCTGTAAACCCTAGGAGGGTCGTACGGTTCTGCAGAAGAGGAGAGATGGTTGATAAAGGTTTGTAGATTGTGCAATGGGTTCTTCAAGACCTATGCTCTGATACCATTTTTATTTTTCATAAGCTAGGTTAAGCATGAAGTTCATTTCATTTTAACATTTCACTTAACCATAAAAAATAATGTTGCAACAACCAAGATCACAAGAAGAAACACCATGCACAAGAACACAAGAAATATCATGGGAAACCCTTCTCAACAAGGGAAGAAAACCTAGCCAAATCCTTTTCTATATTCTTCAAGAGAAAGAAATTCACCTCCAAGAAAGACCTAACACACAAGAGGGTGCTTAAACCATAGAACTCTAGTGCCCAAGAGAGGTGCACACCTTTTTCCAAAGAGATGTACTTGCTGAAATTTCCAAACTCACAAGTAAGATATGATTCCACAATGGAGAATCATCCCTTACTTATATTAGAATTTTCTAATCAACAAGGGCGTCTATTCGCTCAACAGGGACGACCTCTCTAAGTCACTATATAATTTATTATTAATATTATAATAATTAATATTAATATTAATATTAATTATCTTTTACAATTATTATTAAACATATTAAGGTGGGGCCGACCTATACCCTTTACATAACAATTAGGGTTACAGGTAGGTCTGACTCTTGAACATTATATAGCAAAGGATCTGATACACCCACTAGTGCTCATCCTCTAGGGGCACATCCATAGGGATGTCATAGCTCTGATTCACTGCATTTCACAGAAGAACCAGGTTTTCACACGTTCACCTGTGCTCTTCCACATGCACGCCCACTCTACATATCTGCTTTCCCACTGCCACCAACAGGAGAATCATCTAGAGTTTTATCATCAACTCTACTGCTCAGAGGAGGCTATCACATCATCGTCATTTTTTTTCAGATGACGATGTGCCCAACACTTTTGGGATTTCACATGTTCACCTTGTGCTCAACCACAGACACGTCCTAACTCAATTGAACACTTTTCCACTGGATAATCATCTGGAGTTATTCTCACTCACGCCATGGAGGAGGTCATCTCTATGTTCCTAGTTCTGTCCCAGGGAGGAACCATGAACCCTTCTTAGGGGATTTATCTCAGGTTTGTAAGATGAGAGAAAGGATTCACATAGCTGCAATGATCCACATCTCACAGGTTTGTAAGTTGGAGAATGTCTCACATAGTTTCATTCACCAACAATACAGATGTCTGATGAAGTCCACCGTTGAGCACTTGAATCAAAGATGTATACCTGCAACTTGTCTTCGACAACCAAGATAATCAAGCATATGGTGATAGTATATAAAGTTAGCACATATAATAACATAATCGATCAATATTCATAACAAATATGCCCATGGAATAACAATTCAAATATTTGCAAGACATTAAGTGGACGAGAAAAGAGTATTTCTATTAAAATATGATCAATTTTTTTTTTATGAATGACAAACTAATGTGTTGGCACGTCTCAGAACTGAGAAACTAAATCCCTTCCAACTGGGCCTCCACCACATAAATTCTCCACCAAAGGTAAGCCCATATAAGAGAGACAATGAGGTTCTCCATCAAATAGGGAAGATCTTGGGGGTTGAACAATGTGTTCAGACTTAAAATGACAAAGGGATGTATAAGCAATATGAAGTGAATAATTTCTCCAGAGTAACTTTGTTCTCAAAGTTGAATTCTTCTCCTCTCTTCCACATCTTGGATATGGACCATTTATAGATTTCAAATGGAACTGAAGGGCCGAGTCAGAACATTTACAGTATATGGAAGATCAAGGATCATGGATCACGTGACGTGACATGGAAACCTGACACCATTTTTTAGTTTTGGGAACAAAAACTAATGTACGGGGGCTGTGATGGTGCAACTTGCGTATACGCATGATGTATAACTATTAGAGCGCGTATATGTGGAAAAATATGATTTTTAGCTCTTGGAATTGCAAAAAAGGGACTTCAAGTCTACATAGGGAAATTAAAAAGACCTTTTGAGCAAGTTGCATGGGGTGAGCAAAATCTTGCTATAACACTTGCCCCTATCTTTAGTTGCATGAAACAACTCGCTTGCATGGGTGAACCAACTAGGTGGAGAAAATTGTGTCTATGGGATCTAAACCTTGGTAGGTGTTATTGTGCAATTTTTACTTTGATAGAAGAAAAGGAAAATGGAAAGCAAATTGGTGAAATGAGAGACTAATCCTATCATTGTCAGCTCAATATGAAGTCTCTTTCTATTTAGGGTGGTCGGCCCACGGGAAACATCCTCGATGACTTGGGGTTTTGAGGAGGTAAAGGGAAAATAGCTAGGTAGGAGGTCCACTCACAAGTCACCATCGATCAGAAAGTCAGTTAAATAACCAATTAATATATAACATGCTAGAAGTGTACCTGCCCGAAACAAAGCATCACGAAAACTATATATTTTCAAGAGCATTTGTTGGTTAACACTTCATAAAACCATTGACTTTATTAAATAAAGCAAGTTTGATGAATATAATGAAGTAAATAGAAATCTTATAACAACAATGTTTATAGAGCATTACTTCACACAAAATGTCTTAAGACAAGCTTCAAAATGACTAAAAACCATTAACCATTGAAGTCATATCACTAGCATTTGATAGAAGCACATAAGACAAACTATAATTTATCTTTTACAATTGCTTTATGAGATTTTAATGCTGCATTAAATGGCTCTAACTTACTTTAATAACAACAACAAGTAGGTTAGTAGATCAAGCTATTCTAGGGTTAGAAAGTGTTAGTAGGTTGTTTAGAGAATAGGTTTTGAAGGTTGTTTGATCAAAATACTCAAAGGAGGTCTTAGAATAGTGCTTTCTTATGGAAAATGGAGCCAATAAAGTGGCTGAAAATGTTGAAGGAGCAGAAGGATAGTGGGAGAGCCAAAGACAAGAGGAGTTGATGGATGGAGTGTTGGTAAGCCAAGGCTTCAACCACCAAACCCTAGGGGAAAATTACTACTAAGGTGTAGGTAACCCTAGGCCTTAGTAGATTTTACTCCCTCTTTAACTCAAAGAATGAAGCAAGTGATGACTAAGATGAAGCAACAAGTGCTAGGGTGTTGCAATGGAAAGGCCCTAACAATGGCTTCAAGAAAAAAAACGACTCCTTGGCACAATCTAGTAGGTGGATAACAAATTGAGACAAGGAATATAAAATGTGCTTGATCTCCTAGGGTTTAGGCTAGCAATTTCATAATCTTTTAGCAAAATGCAAAGTAAAGATACTATAACCATTCAAAAGAAATAAGAATTGCAGAATTTTACTTACATTCACCAATAATAATCTAGCACATCACCTAGTTGTAGACTTTCCACCAAGAAAATGCCCCAAAACACCAAAAATAGCCTTCCTTCAACAAGTGCGCACTAAATTTCAGTCATAAAACCGTAATTAGGGCACAAATTTCAGACCTCACAAGTGTAAGTGAAATATGATGAAAAATGAGAGGCAAATTCCCCTTATTTATACAATACCAAAGACCAAAATTAGGTCAAAAAGGCCAACATGGCTAGTCACAAATAATTTCCAGATTTTACATTAAATGTCATAATTAAACCCTAAATCAAGCTGATAAGGTGACATCATTCCCTTTAGGGTGATGTTAGACCCTTTTTGGGCAACGTTGGCCTTCTGGAGCAAAACGTTAAACCTTTTTGGGCCTCAAGAGCCTGCCACACGTTCCACTTGGCACATAACTGCCTCCATAACCTCCCAAAATGCTGGATGATGTCATGGGTGAGTTGGGTGATGTCATGGGTCTTCCAAGGCCTACATCATGATGGAAACATAAGAACCCCCTTGGTTCTAGGCCTGCCAGGCTACCCTTGGTGAAACGTCCTCTCTCTTTGATGCAATCCTCTGATCTATCTCTACTTCCTGCTGAGGTATCAACATCCATTTGGTGGGATTTTAGCCCCATGGAGGTACGCACTAATCATCTTCCCATGTGTCCCTGTCCATTGGGTGTGGCATTGCAACATCAACAGATATGCCCTTCATGGGCTCATAAGTCACATGGATCATAGAAATTTCAATCACATCTAGTCATCAAGTTTATTAAACATGTGCATAACACCCCCTTTACCCGGACAAGTGCTCAAAAACATTATACTAATCTACAAGCCAAGTTTGGAGGAAACACTAGGATGTCCTATTGGGATAATGCTCATTGAATGTTGGATGTTTCTGGGAGAAGTCAAATCTAGGCCATGTGAGTGGATGAGGTGGTAAGGGATGTCTAGGAAAGAGGTGCAGTGATAGAAGGGAAATGTATGGCTTACCTATGGGTGCCTTTGAAGAGGGTGAATTGAACCTGTCATGGATGCAAATGTTTCCACGCCCATTCATGCCTTTTATATTTATTCTTATTTCTTTTTGTTTCAAGAGGCTAGTTAGGGGACACTTCCCTAGTGTGGTGACCAGTGGTGGCAATTTTACCCACAATCAATTCATGGAGATGAGAAGGTTGGCTCGTGATGAGACCCCCTTTCTCTTGGCTATGCCACCAAGAGACACTACCCTGGCGTGGTGACCAGATGTTGGTAGTGTCATATCGCTACATGCCCATGGACCTAATAGGATGGCTTATGATGAGATCCCCTATCCTCTAACTAGGTCTTGTTTTATTATTTTTATGGGTCTCTCTATTTCTTGCTGAGAATATTTTTATTGCTTTCTCGAGGATCCCTGGGCGAAGCATCTCAAGATTTCATTCTTTTGGATTTTATCTTTTTCCAACTACTTTTACCCTTTAGGCCTTTAACCCCTTCTTCCCACAAGGTAAGGTACAACCCTTAGATATTTGGCCAACCCAATGCCTGGACTAGTGTAATGGGACAGATGAACAGGAAAAAGATGAAAAGTGGTAAGTATGGTGGGAGCAGACGATGACCTTTCATGAATCCCCCTAGTGGAAAATCAAATCCTATGGGTACCAACTTACTAGGGCATCCTGTCATTTCCCCCAGGTGTGGTCAAGTGGAAAAACATAAGATCTGAGAACCCATTAGAGACAAAAAGATTTAAATGCACATATTCAAAGGTTTGGGGGATCAAAGTGACACATACCATGTGTTGGCCCTTGACCAATTTTTGAGGATCCTTGCTCATTTTTGACCTATTTTTGGGACTTCGATAGGTTTTCAAAGGCAGAGCATAAGACGAAGCAGAGATCGTGGGATCTCGACCCCTCTTTAGGAATTTTTGGGTGGATGTCGGCCCATGGGTTTACCCATGCTTAGGCCTATTTTGTAATGTATAAATAAAAGGCTAGGCAATGTAAGTAGTGATCAGTGGATGAGTGCTAGTATTATCTATGTGCAAGAAGACGTGACTAAGACTTGCAGAGCTAAGTGCAAGTCATCTGTAGTTCTTTGTGCACAGATTGTGTAAGGCTCTGTGCCTAGATCTACTTGGGGAAGGAGGATCTGGTGAGTGTGCGTAGATCTCCTGTCCTATGCAGAGTATGGTTCTGATGCTTTGTGCCTGTAAGAAGCTTGACAAAAGATAATAAAGAGAAGAAGAGTTGGTGGATGTAGCCCCAGGTTCTTTGATAAGGTGTTATAATCACATATTTGTGTCCCAGCTAAGGTTGCAGACATCTGAGTCCTACAACCACCCCTACTTCTACCTCGAATGAGACTTCATCTTCTTCGCATGTGTTGTTGAAAGGGCCGATAGTTAGGGTTTTGTTGGTACACTCTTGAGTGTTGAACCCTGGGTTTTCCCCTGTGCCAACAAATGGTTGCGTTGTTGGGACCCGAAACTGTGATTGCTGGGAACTGAGGAAGAAGAAGCTCTGTGCGGAGATCTGACTTGAAATTGTGATTGCTGGGAACTGAGGAAAAGAAAGAAAGCTCTGTGCATAGATCTGTTGCTTGACTTGTGAAGATCTGTGCTAAGGAAGGAGACAGATATGAATAAAAGAGGTAAGATCTGAATGCTTTGTGCTCTAATAGAGGTAAGAATAGTGATTTTTTTTAGATCTGGAAGCTTTGTGCTCTGTCGAAAGTAAGATAAGTGGAAATTTTTATTTCAAGAATATGGATCTGGGTATGTTTGATAAATTTTGTCCTAGCCTGAAAACTAGGGCACAACTAGAAGAAAGAAGATTTGATATGAGTAGATCTGATAAGAATAGTGAAAGATATGTTATTCCTATGCACTGAAAGAATGTTTGGACTAATAAATGGATGCAGGACCCTAGAAAGAATATTTTTCAGGTTAGCTACTATGATCCTAGTGCATAGTACATGAAAGGTTGGGGATAATTAAAGAGAAAGAGAGGATTAACTCTTTGTTATAGTTGCAGAAGACCGGGACATCTTGCTAAGGAATTCCCTGGTAGGAGACCTAGTTGTCTTTTTTGTAAATCTATGGATCACGAAGTTTTGGATTTCCCTAGAATGATTGCTAAGCTTGCAAGCATGAATATGGAACAAGTAGCCCTCGAGAAAGGTCAAGAACCTGAGACCATGAAATAACCCAAGAAGGAATAAGAGACTGTACTATTACAAATGAAATAAACCCCTAATAACCACATAGATACTAATCTATCAGAGATCTTAAAAGAGAAAGAGCAAAGAGAAGTAAGAATAGGAGACTTCGACATTGACTGTATTCTGGATGAGGAAACACAGGTGAATATCATGACAGAAAGAACTTGGGAAATTTTAGGAAAGCCTGCTATGATTCCTTCATTAGGAGGAATATGATTATTTAGAGGAAAACTGATAACCTTATGTGGAAGACTTACCCACATATCTATGAATTCTCATGGAACTTCGACAGAAGAAGATTTTGAGGTTGTTAAATTTATTGAGAACAATGCTCCATTTTCTATGTTACTAGGAAAACTTTGGATCGGAAAGGATTAGGCCAGAAGGAAATAAGAAGAAGTCTTAGAGAAGGAGAAACAATAATTGAAAGATTTAATGACTAGGAGGATCACACACTTGATTGAATAATAGGAGAACGGATCAAAGCTATTTAGAATCGTGGATGTCAAAGTTGGAAGAACATAGGAAGAATCACAAGAGACTGAGACACCTGCCCCAGATAGAGAAGAAATATTGCCCTTGAATCCTAGGAAAGAAAACTCAACAGTGCGAAGTTACTATGCCAAGAGGAGATAATAATCAGAATGGAAAGAGGAATAACGAGATGAATATCATTAGGAAAAAGGCTAGAAATCTTAGTAAGAAGAGAGAAAAGATCGGAAAATTATAGAAGATTCCAGAGGGAACTTCACAGAAGGAAAATTTGCAAAACTGAAACTTCGTCGGGATATCAAAACAACGCTACATGGAACTTCTCCATGGTGAAGCGATATAGTCGTTGAGATCATTATAACCGTTAGACTGATGCCTCAAACAGGTAGAACGACATTTGTGGTCAGAATGCTCGCCATCAGACCGTTGGGACTGCGTCGTAACAGACATAACTGAATTAATGAAGGTCTTTTGTTTGTTGGAAAGATCCGTTACGTTACTGTCTACTTATTCCGTCGACTGTTTCACCAAGAACACTTTTGTGAATTGTATCAAAGAGAAATAATTGCTACCACGCTATGATTAGTAAGATCAACACCAGTTCTATTGTTTTGCGCACTCATTCATCCATCCAATCTAAGCATGTATGTCGGAAGAGCTCAGTGCCGTGAAGAAAATCGTCGAAGAAGTTCTACTCTGTCTCATGGCCGAGAAATTAATGCTTGCAAGTATTCAAGCATCCTTGACAAGAGGAGTGCAAGCATGTCTATCAACCGCTCATGGATCTGGACCATCCTGAGTCGTCACAGAAAAGAGAACCAAGGACAGAGATGACCTAGAAAATGAGAAGCTAATCCTGACCATCTTACCCGAATACATCCCGCCCCTAGCCGACACAGTGAGTCATGATAGTGTGCCAAGAGATTTTGATTACACCATGGTTACTACGTACCTCCTGAAGGGGATACGCGCAGTTAGAGCGCAACAAGACAAGATCGCAACGTTGAAGTTCAACGAATTCAACCTAGGATACCGCAAGAACCATAGTATGCTCGCCCCATATAAATACTTGATCAGGACGAAGGGAAGAACTCGAAAATAATCCCCCAGCCATGGATGATGAACCTCATACAGTCCACCCTGTTGAATGTAATGAAGATCCCATACTTCGGAAGGCACCAGGAGGTTAATGCCTATGTTAAGATCCTTCTCTCATGTTACGATGGCGACTATTTATGGCTATACTGATGTATCATAGTCGATCCGATGCTGATCCATATGATCACTAAATTGAGCATGCGAGGACCCAACCCACAAGACTTCTACCTAGGGAAAGCCACAGATCACACATTAGCGTAGAAGATCAAGGATACCTACGACGATGTTGAGAAGGGGACGTGAGGCTACGAGGTAGCTTCCATCCAGAAGGGCAAAGTGCATCTAGCATGCCAATTAATTGCAGGAAAGCTAGTAAGGAAGAATAGGCCCACGCAGGTTACAGGGTTTGTCATTGACCTCGTGGGGAAATGCATGGAAGGCCTATAGATGAACTGGGCATAGTACCTAGTTAATCAATTGGAGTTAGACTATCGTGAAGCACAGGATCAGGGCTATGAATTCCATTTCAGTCGGCTCCTGATCCTCATAGCGTTTATTGCTTGCGAGATGCCAAAAAGTGTGACCTTCTCAGACATTGAGCCATTTGATCCGCTTGCTACGAAGTTCACCACGCTCTGGTAATCGAGCGATATGGGAAAACAGTGGCAGTCAAACACAGTTTTTCACACATATTATCTTTGATTGAAGAGGGATATTGAAGCCGAACCTCGCATGACTCCGAAAACCTTACAATGGTTCTGACCCCTCATGAAGTTCCATGCAGATCAACACTTCATCTATATCACTGCGCGAGAAGACGAGCATAAGGAGGAGCTTCATTCGTACTACAAGCTCACAGAAGAGGACCTCGAGGAGATAACTAAGGACGGGTCAACATAACTCCTTATCCCCGCTGATCCTGCAGAGATGTCTAACCCCAAACTTGACATCTCAGAGGCCACTCACAAAGAACATGACACACCCAGACCCAACAAAAGGAAGAAGACCACAAAAGTCCAAGACTTAAGAAGCGCATCAGAAAAGATGGCTTCAGTATCACCTAGCCAAGGGGGTGATGACAAAGTAGAAGAGATAAATGGCAAAGAATATGAGCAGAAGAAAGGCGAAGTAACACTGCCTAGAGATGAGGCTGATCCCTTGAAGAAGAGGAAGGTTTCTCCCCTGAAACCCTCTTCCTGGAACCTTGACTAAGATGCAGACTGTGCTCACTGTCGATGACTTTGACTTCATCATCATAGCTGTAAACGACGCCTCACATGAAATCTTGGAGAAACAAGAAGCCAAGCAGGAGGAGATGTATGACAGAATCAAGGTCGAACTTCGAGGTGTATAGCAGGCTCTTCAGTCCAGTCGCGTAGTGTCCACTGTGCCCCTGCCGTCGGAAGAACCAAAGTTGGGAGATGAGCTAGCCCAACTTCACAGACTAGCTGATGCGACCAAAGCTCTCCTTCATCTTGCTCATGAAGAAACAGAACAAGCCACCTAGGCCTTGAAGCAGAGATCACGGGATCTCGACCCTTCTTTAGGGATTTTTGGGTGGATGTCGGTGCATGGGTTTACCCATGCTTAGGCCTATTTTGTAGTGTATAAATAGAAATCTAGACGATGTAAGTAATGACCAGTGGCTGAGTGCTAGTATTAATTATGTGCAAGAAGACATGACTAAGACTTGCAGAGCTAAGTGCAAGTCATCTGTAGTGCTTTGGGCATAGATTGTGCAAGGCTCTGTGCTTAGATCTACTTGGGGAAGGAGGATCTGGCGAAGTGCATGCAGATCTCCTGTCCTATGCAGAGTAGGGTTCTGATGCTTTGTGCCTGTAAGAATCTTGATATAAGATAATAAAGAGAAGAAGAGTTGGTGGACGTAGAATCAAGTGCTTTTATAAGGTGTTATAATCACATATCTATGTCCCATCTAAGGTTGCAGACATCTGAGTCTTGCAACCACCCCTCCTTCTACCTCGAGCGATATTTCATCTGCTTCGCAGGTGTTTTCGAAAGGGCTGGTAGTTAGGGTTTTGTTGGTGTGCTCTTGAGCATTGAACCATTAGTTTTCCCCTGTGCCAACACCATGATACCCGAACTCATTACCTCATGGAGAAAGATCCATTTTTGCTGCAGGACCAGGCTGAGGTGATGGATGCTATTGCTGCTGACAAAGTGGAGGCACTGAAGAATGAAAGGATGGGTCCTCTAGGGCTATGCTCAAGTCGATCTGGCTCTCATTACTCCATGTCTAGGACCCGTGGGCCTCGAGACATGATCTCCTTAGTTATCCCTAGGTTAGGGGATAACAGTAGGGACAAGAAACAATCTCAATTTACCATCAAACCAAAACCAAGACCCTGTTGAAAAAATATGTTGCAATATGTTTTCTTTGTTGTTTTGTTCTTGCCTCTTACACAAGTCTATTGTTTTCACCTTTCAATTAGTTGTCTCTTGATACATTGAAATAATATGACCTACATAAAGTTTCATTGAAAAATACTTGAATTTTTATTAGATATTATTTCTGGGATTAACTGCGTAGTGTAAGTCATTAATATATGACTCATATTCATGAGTATTAGTCGCAACTGACCAATAATTCTCATGATTTGAATATTCCACTTAGCACTCATTGCATCGGGTGATGCTCACAGGGGTGAAG